>CM032894.1:553637-713637 GCA_019176425.1 Megalops atlanticus
TGAAAGCGTTTTCCCTGGTTTCAGGAGCAAACATTACAAACGCTTTCCTCATAGTGTTTACTGTACAATGCCTTTGTATCCTTTGCCTTTGATGATATATGTGTGTGTGTGTGTGTGTGTCTGCACTTAGCCTGTTGCAGCATCTTCCAGCCTTGACCATGGGACGTTTTAGATTTTTACATTGAATATGCTGTGAAATTGATTGCAATTGATGCACTTTATAAATGATGATGCATTGTGATTCAAGTAACATATATATATAATATGTTGCAATTCGCCTTTCTTTTCCTCTGATTGCAGACTGTCTGCTCAGAAAGTAAATCTGAAACAGAATGAGTGACCTGGCTGATTTTCCAGAACACATTGAGGACTGGACCAAAGAACACATCCGTCAGTGGCTGCAAAATGACCTTAGAGTTCCACAGGAGTATGTCGACAAACTTTACAATGAGGACATTTCTGGGGCCAGTCTGGTCTGCTTTGA
Source organism: Megalops atlanticus (assembly GCA_019176425.1). Lineage (NCBI taxonomy): Eukaryota > Metazoa > Chordata > Actinopteri > Elopiformes > Megalopidae > Megalops > Megalops atlanticus. The sequence goes on from CM032894.1 coordinate 554,122, forward strand.
GAAAAAGGACTTGCTAGACTTAGGCCTGAGGCATGGGCCTGCTGTTCAGATCATAAGCAATGTGAGGAGACTGAAAGAAAGTTCAGTCCGGCAGCGTACAGGGCAAGCCGGTGCTTCCTGTAAGGCTGATTACAGAAGGGGGACAGAACCCTCAGAAATGACAAGACCTGCCTGTGCCACCACAGCTCCATGCCCAGACCCCAGGGAAAAGGGTTTGGACACTGTGGAAGTGGAGTTTTCAACCGTAAGCCATAAACAGGAAGTAAAGCCAGACTTAAGCATCTCCAAAGAACAGGGTGTAGGAGGTCCACCCGCAAACCTGGAGGCATTAAAAAGCAAAGAGGTCACAAACACAGGAACAGACAGAGTCTCTGACTCAAGCAAACAAGGTGTCGGACAGGATGATAGCCCATCAAGGTCATGTGAAACAGAGAGGAGCTTGGGCGGAACTGGGACAAATACACAAACCCAGATCTTAGCAGAAAATGCCTCTGAACAAACCTTTTCAGGCCCAGAGAGGCGGAAGTGTCTCCCTCGCCCATTCGACAAAAGTAGCGCTTCTCACACATACACACAAAATGATGTTCTTCCCCCCGAAACCGGTCCCAGCAACCTGTTGGACCCAGTGCACGAGTACAAGCTGCTGGCCAACACTGCAAACGCCAGTGAGGTGGACATCCTGAGGAAGTTCAGCTATGAGGTGTTCCGCTTTGCAGCGGCCTGCATGAACGCACGCACCAACGGAACAATTCACTTCGGAGTGGGAGACACCCCGCAGTACTCACATGGGCAGGTAATAGGTGTAAAAGTTCCTTCACCCGATAAGTACATAGATGAGTTTGATAAACGTCTGAAGGAGTGCTTTTCGGAAGACGCAAACGTTGCCAGAGCCTGCATCAGGCCACCACAGTTTGTTCAGGTTCTAAATGCAGAGGAAACATCCTCAGATCGATGCGTCATTGAAATCGATGTTGTCCCAAACTTTTCAGCAACTCAGGAGAACATTTTCTACACATATATGGTAACACAAGACAAACAAGGGAAGAAATGTAAAGAGCAGTGTCTGTTTGTGCGACAAGGGGCCAGCAGCCTCAATGTCCTTGCGAACAAAAATCCTAGGGATCAACAGAAACAGCTAAAGAGTCTCATGGAGGATGTCAAATCTTGGGCATCAGTGAGGAGGTCCATAGAAGAGAACAACTGCCAAGAGCCGAGACAAAGCAACCAAGGACAGAGACTGAGACAGTTAATTACAGGTGGGAGAGACACACTCGAAAATTCTTCATACAACATTGTTGTGACAAACAAGTGCTCTTCAAGTCAGCTTGAGAACTTGCATTTTTTAAAAGAGATTAAGCTGTTTGCTGTGTTGGAATTTGACCCAGAGTCTGAGGTCAATGGCTCATGCAGTTTCTTCCGTGAAGACAGAATAGCCAACCTTCACTACCCACGAATGTACAACAGCAATGACACCATCTCCACCATCATTGGAAAACTGAATTTGTTCAAGCAGACCAGCTGGGTATTTTGCAATGGTCGAGCCAGCGAAGAGAATGAAGAAGACAAACCTTTTGATCCCAGCAACTGGCTGAAGAAACGTGCTGGAGAAGTCAATGACATGATCACTTTTTTGTGCAATCCTGATGTTCTACCAGCAGGCAGAATGCTGGTCATATTCTTACTCCACTCGGTAATAACAGACATCTCCAGCCCTATGCTTGAGACCTTTTGCACAATCTACCAGAAATTGGGAGGGGCAGAAAATATGCTCTGCATATGCAAAGATGGATCTGTGTTCAATCACTGGAGAGATTTGATAAGAACACGATGTAAAATGGACATCACCAGTAAATGCATCTATGAGCTGAACCTGAAGGAGATCAACAGCACCATTATGAAAATGAAGGAGCCTCAGACTCAGTCAGCCAGCAGATACCTGCCATCTTTCGGCTCCAGCTCCATCCTCCTTTCAAAGAAGGATGAAGAACTGATGACTGTGCTGGACATCCTCTGTGAGAATGAATGTGAAAACACAGAAATTGAAACAAGTGACTCATTTCAGGAGTTCAAAAACAAAACAGAGGAGGATTTTTACAGAGGAGGGAGAGTGACCTGGTGGAACTTCTACTTGTCTGAGAAGCCCGGGTGTTTGCCTTTCATCAAAAGAGACAAATTCGAAGAGCTGTGTGATCTGATTGCACCACAGGAAGGGCACCTCACACCCTGTGCAATAATCAATCTGTTCCACCATCCAGGCTGTGGAGGGACAACACTGGCCATGCATGTCCTCTGGAGCCTGAGACATAAATTCAGATGTGCTGTTTTGAAAAATAACACGGCTCAGAACAGTGAAATTGCTGTCCAGGTCACACACTTACTTACTTATGGAAAAGAAGAGCAGTCTAATTATACTCCTGTTCTCCTGTTGGTGGACGATTTGGAAGATGTTGAAGACTTGCAGAGATGTATACTTATTGCTGCAGAAAAGAAAAGAAAAGGAGAGAGTGTAATGGTTATAATACTGAACTGCGTGAGATCACAGTTCCCAGAAGTGAGCTCAAGAAACAGTCGAATTGAGAATGTGTTCATTACCAACAAACTTTCCACAAAGGAACAGAGCTTCTTCAAAGAGAAACTGAGAGAGCTCAAAGGCCATCATGAAAAACCAGAAACATTCTATGCCTTCATGATCATGACTGAAAATTTCAGTAAAGAGTACATTGAAAATCTTGTGCGCAATATTCTCAAAGACCTCGATGTCTCCAGTAAAGAAGGACAGCTCCTCTCATTTTTAGCTCTATTAAACAAATACGTGAATGGATCCGCTATGTCACTGTCCCTGTGTGAGGAATTTGTGGGAATAAGAAATGCTCTCTGGGAGCGAGAAACACTAGAGGACAAAATGAATCCATACTTCACACTTTTGATCTGTTTCAACGTTGAAGAATACGGCACATATCGCGGAGTTCGATTTCTACATCAAATGATTGCCAGCAAATGTCTTGACATCCTTACCAGGAAGCACAGTCTTAAACTAAGTGAAATAACAATGAACCTCTTGCACTGTGACTTGCTGTACAAATCTGGCATGGGTAAAGATATTCTCATCCAAAACATCCAGAGTATGTTGATCACAAGACACCGGAAAGAACTTGGGGATGACAAAGACACACTGTTTTCTCCTTTAGTTGAAGACATGCAGACTGAGGAAGGGACTGGCCAAATCAAAGAAGTTCTGATTGAGGCCACAAAGAGATTTGACAAAAATGCAACGATACCTCAAGCTCTAGCGAGACATTTCTACCTAAAAGAGAAGGACTTCAAATCTGCTTTGAAATGGGCACAGGATGCGCAGCAGAAGAAGTACAACTCTTACATCGCTGACACCCTGGGGCAGGTCTACAAAAGCCGCCTGAAATACGAAATCGAATGTGCTGAGGAACAGTGCAAAGTCCTCACACCTGAGGATCTGGAAAGGTACCTGACATTAGCATCCAAGGCCACAAAGGCTTTTAAAGATTCACAAGAACTAGCAAAGAAGGATGAGACACTTGATAGTGTAGATCAGCGCAATAAAAAGAGGCCGAGAACATTCAACACCTCAGGATACATTGGCGAAATAGATGTGGCTATGATCATCTTTGATGTTGTTGAAAAAATTCCTTTTTTCAGTAAAACTAATGAAATGAATCGGAAGAAAATGTTGAACTTCCTCAAAAACAACTCACCAGCCAGTGAGCTTCATGAGCACAGCAGCAAGGCAAATGATGACTTCATCACTGTATTGAAAACCCATGAGAAATTTTTAGTTTCTTTGAAGCCAAGAGTGAAGGAAGGCTTCATGTTCTTTGAGAGCTTTTTCACATACCTAAAGCCGAGATCCATAGAGAGAGAGGTCGGAGAAGACAGAAATAAGCGAAAGGTGTCAGAGCACTTTAAAAAGTATGTCAAGCTCTTCTGCACCTCAGGAGAAGAGAGAGAGTCAGAGAGGACCAGCCAACCTAAACTGAGTTTACAACAACAGATTGAGGATGCCCGGAGATATCTGGAAGAAAAGCGAGCTGATACCTTCTCTGGACTATTACAGTGTCTCAATGAGAAGAATGGCCTTCAAATGGAAGTGATCTTTAAAAAGTGCAAGTTCATATTTGAGAACTCTACACGGAAAACTCTGATGGACAGGACAAACTTCATCTTGGCAAACATTGTTCTTAATTGTATAAAGCCAAGCTCCACACTGCCGAGGCGGTACGAGGACCTAATCGCCCTTCTGAATGCAGCTTTACAAGAGGAAGGAATCCATTCAAACCTCACTGAACTATACTTCCTGTCAATGTTACTGCTTTGGCCAAGAAGAGACAATATACTGGAGAACACGACTATGTCAAAAAACATCTGCATCTACGTCACATCAGTTAAGAAATCATTTCATCGGCGGTTCTCACATCTGTTCTATGCAAAAAGCGCTATAGCTCACTTCTACCTGGGGAAATCCAAAGGCCTGAAGAGAATAGTTCACAAAGGAAAGCTCGACCACCTGATGGACAAGGAGAGGCACACCAACCCACACCAACTCTGGCAGAGTGGAGCAATATGGAAAGAGCCAGCAGTGGAGCAGTTACTTTTGCGTGAAAAGGGGACAACGGAAAATGGCGATATCTATGTCAATTACGGTGGGAATCTTAAAATCCCAGTGCGTCCTGCTTACCTTGGTGGCGTCCGCAGTGGATGCAGCATGGAGAAAGTGTCCTTTTACCTTGGCTTCTCCATGGAAGGGCCTGTTGCTTATGACATAAAGTATATAAATGACCTGTGAACAAATTACCCATCAATCTCAAGGGGGACGGTCACCTGATCTGATCAACAGTGTGGATTTTCTGATTAACCCCAGGTACAGGTAACCCCATGGAATAAGTGTGAAAAGGCATAGTTTAGTCTGTCACTGAATACAATGTTCAAATCTGAGGTGGTGGCAGACAAAGCTGTCATTGGGAAGCAGCCATGATCCATAACATGAGCTTCGAAAGCAGTGATATCTTTGGCATCTTCATTAGGAAATTCAGCTGGACCCTTACAACCACAGAGCACTTTGGGGCAGCAGTAAGCTGGACCGTGTCCTGTTAGGTGCTCGCCTGTATCAGGATGCTTCAGGTTTGTAAGCCAGGTAAACTATGTGCATGAATATGAAGAATGTGCAGAATAATATCCTGAGGCATGTTCAGAGGGGCCTCTTTCCACATCACCACCTGCCTGGCCTCACCTGCCCACTCAAAACCTTCAAAAGGCCTCTGACACCCTCTGTCACTGAGGCAGACAATGCTAAAGAAGACATGTCCCATGAGATCCACGGGAACGGAAAAGGGCTGGGACTTCTTCCACCGAAATGGCGATGTGTGTTCCCATACAACGCTACAGGAGACTCAGCATGTCTGAGTAGCCCTCAGTCCCCAGGCTACCTCTCGGCTCAGGAACAGCGGGTGCCGTCCAGAGAGGCCCAGCCGGCCCCAGCAGCAAAAAACAATTCACTCTGAAAGCAATTACAAACCTGCTCCTCCACCTTCGAAGGAAGGAGCTCTTTACATTGTCAATATGGTGTCATGAAGAAACCCTTGAATCCAAAGTCCTGTCAGCTGCTGACTTCTAGAACCAGACTGACCCCAACACAGCTGTGTTTGGAAGCAGTCTGTTGTATGTCAGTGTGCACAACAAACCAAGAATGTTTATTTCTGGGGACTCGTGTGGAACCCCTTCAGAGGAGCAATCAGACCGCAATGGGAGTGGTTATAAATAATAACTTACATGTGAGGAATAGTCAGAATGTAACAGGAGATCAAATTCATAAATGTCATTAAGTACTGAAAGCATGGTGTCTTTAATGTATGTTACATCTTATACATGTATACATATTTTTGTATGTTGTATATAAAAATTATTTGCAAAATGTAAAGTATTGCAAAGTATTCATTTTTGCATTCATTAGGATTTAGGAAAATGTGTAACTGGTTTGTGTCAGTATGAGAGTATAGAATTAATTGAATAGCAGAGACTATTTCAATGAAAATTAAGTGGGTATTTTAATAAATAAATTAAGTGGGGTGTGTGTGACATTACACAATGATAGTATGTAAATATTTTTGTTTGATGATATTCAGAATATGAGCTGGGTACATATGCAGTGATTGTTTGTATGTTGTATAACAGGTAAATAAATGTGAAAAACATAAATGTGCAGGGCCTCACCTTTCCAATAACACAGATTACAAGAGCTTTCAGTTGCAGGAATGCCAGTAACTCCCACATGCTGTGTGACAGATATTTAAATTAATGTTAACCAAATATTTTTTCTTTGCTTTGCAGACTCAGATATGTTATGATGAAGAGCATTTATAGATAGGATTGCAGCATATGGTTTAAGGAATAAATTATGTTATGCAGGTTAAACAGACAGTGACAGAATGAACAATCAGTGCCATTTGCCATTTCCAAAAACACTGAGCACCGCAGAGATATCAGCCCAGCCCAAATCTGTCCCCGAGTGCTGATCCAAATCTGTCCCGGAGTGCTGATCCAAATCTGTCCCGGAGTGCTTATTCACTCATTCATACAGACTGAGGAAGCTCTGTGTAACTGCAGCCCAAACGCAGGTCTGAAGAGGTGAGGCGTCAGAAGGTGGGGACTGGCTCTGTCCTGATGGAGGCAGTGAGCTCATTCCACCACTAGGGGGCTGCAAATGGACTGACAATTTAGTGAGTTTTGAATTGTTTGGCTGCATCCTAATCCACATTTTTGCTCACTCGCCCTGAGCAGTTTGTCTCAAAGTGGCACAGAGTAATAGGGCCAAGGGTGTCCCAGTCCAGAACAGGAACTTTAACTTACCAAAACTTGCTCCCTTTGACCCAGTGCACATGCATGTTCCCTTCACATCAGTCAGATATCCCAGGATTCCTTTCCTCTGATATCTCAGGGTATGCATTTATGCAAGAACTCACCTGTGAATTTTCATGTGTGAGTTGTTATGCTCAACTACAGGAGCAGGGAACTCCTGTTTTCAAAAAAATACATATATATATATATATATATATATATATATATATATATATATATATATATATATATATATATATATATATATATATATATATATCACAACTTGTACCCCAAATTTACCACAAATCAAATTCCAATACATGAATGACAGTCACACATTCTCACATTCCTTCAGAAAACAGTGGTTACAACAGTAATGACCTCTGGTGAGCTTTAATTATATTAAGAAGACTCTGGAAAGATGACAAAAGAGTGTCTAAAATGTTTGCATTTGACTTTGTGTTAAGTGTAGACCTACTCCTCACTCAGTTGCAAATTGGGTGGTCTGTGTGAAGTCACTTGAAAAAGCAGCCATCTATAACAGGCTGACATCGCCACCTGGGGGCAGGAAGAGGACATACAGCATTATATAATCTTACATCTTCATTTGAGAGGAATCTCATTACACCATTAGGTTAAAATGAAAGGCCTGCAAGACTGTTTGTGCAATTTGAAGAAGATGGTCCCATAATATATTTTGTTCCCTTCAGTTTCCATCAGCTCATTTCCAAGACCAATATAGTATGTTGTTTATTTAGACTAAATCAAACAAGTGGTCCTAACATTTCTTTCCATCTAATTTACCTACATTAATGGGTAAATTGTCCACATTCTTATTTTCTGGGAAAAGTTTTGCCTTTCGATTTAAGGATTTTAGATTAACACTCACCCGAGAGATAATAGCGCATTATGTAAACTACACTACCCATAAGGCCATATAAATTATGTTCAGAGTGTTCAGAGTGCCCGCCCTTTGGTCCACGCCTTTCGCTTGCTTCTCTGACGCCTAGGAGAATTCTTACTTATGTCGGTCTTGCACCAAACGACTTTCAAGCGATTTCAGTGGTCGCAGACAAATTCCCAAAGTCGGAGTAAAATCGACAATCCGACACCCACCTCCACGGTGACGCCTATTGGCCACTTTTGCCATCGTCACATCTTGATAATGCCATTCTGTGAAACGACTCAGACAAGCGTTGATAAATTCTAAACTATGTATTATTCTGGTGGGTTATGCCAGGCTATCAATACATATGATCAATACATATTTCGGAGAAATCACCATACAACAAACAAACAACAGCTTTCAGATTGTAAGAGACAGCAAATTGGGACTGTAATGAACAGTGTGTTTCAATAATTTTTTTCTGTTGTGTTGTGTTTAACATCTGTGAGGCTATTTCAATTACTTGGTATTTCAGTTTCATGTGTAAGACATGACATTTCGGAATTTAGGAAATCATTCACCTCACTTTATTTGGGGTTTCCAAGTGGAAATGATCCCACACCAGAGATCGGTATCTCTTACGTGGATTCTCCATCTTAATCTGGCCTATCAATCAATATGTATCAGTAACTTTATATCTAGCCTAACTATCACTCACTAAATCGCACTGTCAATCGCTATATGTCCCTATCTCTCAAAATTTCTCTCCTCTCACAAAAACTCTCGAAGTTGGGAAGGTAGATCGGCATCGGTGGGTTGGGGAGGTTATATCTACCTTTATAATAAATGGGTATTATCACACCTTAGGACGCTGCAACTCAAGTTCCCTGTTACACTGTCTGTCTGTTGTTTTGCTATAAACACCTCCTTTTTAAGGCGAAAATATTTGAGGCTATACCCCCGAATGAAAAACTGTCTCTGCTGCATTCACAGCAGAGACAGTTTTTCATGCAGGTTTAGTGGGCTTAGTTTGCAGCATCACAGGACGAACGGAAACTGCAGGAAATGTAGGGGAGGCATCCTCAGCAGGACCTCAGGAGAGCGAACGGAACCGCTACCGCTGTTTCACCAGGTAAGCGAACGGAACCGCTACCGCTGTTTCACCAGGTAAGCGAACGGCTTTCTCGTCTCTTTGCGCACATTTCCTGAATAAAGTGGTGAGGAAATCAAAACAAAATGCCCTCATCACTTCAGCTGCTATCAGGATTGCATCAAATAGTCAACTTATTATCGCTGAAGTCAGTGTGTTAGCATCGGCCATATTGCACACTTAAATACTTCCAAACAAATAGCGCTTAAAAATATCCAGATATGCCTAACATCATACCAGTGTGCCTAATTGTTGAAAAAAGAAAAACCAATCGACCAATAAGTCAATCCATGACAAAAAATGACAGGAAGGATAATATTTGAAAGTAACCTTATTAGTTTACACATACTTAGGATATGTATAGGTGGAAGTTTTCAGCATCTTTCTGTGATGTTGCATCATAAGAACTTGTATAAATATACATACCAATATGTCAAAGGTCTGTCTGAAGTGGATGGACATACAGTAGCATATTCTTTAGCCCAGCCAACCGTGAACACCAACATGCTGTTTCAAAGCTAGCATTAAGTTGGCTGTCAATGTGTTTTACCTGTTACCTGTATTGGAGACAGGACCTGCACCTTACCTTTGTGATATATTCCAGGCAGTAACTCCTGGTTCCTCTTGTCTTTAACAATGCATGTTCCAAACCCGCTACTCAGTCAGAAACTTGGAAGTCAGGACTGGTGCTTGTGTCACTCAGCGTGTACCACCTAGTGGCAGAGTGGTGTATTACAGCTTACCCCTTCACATTCCATATGAAGGGTGCTGGGTGTGTGTGTAACTCCTACCTGTGAAGGTGTGGTGATTATGTGTCTAATGGGTAGAAACTAAAGACCCAGCAGGTGGATAGAATGGGGACCCCATAGTGGTGTAACCTCTGTGGCAATTTCTCTAGACAGGGCTTCAGTGTGAGCAGTGACTTTAATTGTTAGCCACGGTGATTCCTACCTGTGACACATTTAAGAAGCAGAGTGCAGAGGCTTGTGCCTGATTCCTCTGTTAATGCTGGGAATCAGGTCTCTGAATTTGTTCATTAATTTTTTTTTTCAGGGTTCATTAGGAGAGGTCAGGAGCTTTCCTCCTGTTGTGTTGTCATCTGTGTATTTACGACTTTAGCTACACATTCACAACAAGTTGGCATGCCAAATAAAGCATATGTAGAATATTAAATAACCTGAAAAATAAAATGACTGAAGTCATGTATGTAAATTGCTTTTTTCAGGACCCCACTTCTGGCCAGATGAGAGCAGAGCCACAAAATAGTCACTGCACTGTAGGAACAGCTTTCAGCTTCAACTGGACACTGTCGACAGAGAGGCCATTAATATAACAGCACTATTCATAGGGTCTAACAGATGGGTGAGGCTACATACATTTAACCTGCTGAGACAATTTGGTAATAAAGACAAACTGTCCTACAGTCCAGGGTTGATATTCTTTTTATTTGTGAAGATTTTATAGATTATATGAAAACATGTTGCCAAGCTGAAAGTAACATTTATTGATATGATTACACCTGCTACTGCAACTTACATTTCTGCTTCTGAATATAAAATCTGATATTTAAGATTATTATGATTATTAAGATTATTATGACTGTTAGCATAGATATGCACTTTGTGTTAGATTCTTCAGTGGTTCAGATTAACTCAAATGTTCAGGATTATTGAATCATATTTGATCAAATGCTTGAACAATACACTCATAATAAAGGATAAAGTTAAATTCAAAGCATGTTAAAGCTGAAAGCTTGTAAAATGCTGCTGCCTGGACACAGCTGGTCTTACAGCAGGGCAGAGTGTCTCCAGATGGACAGCTATGGATAATGCAAACTTTTCAAGCGCTAAAGATGATGAATAATATTCAGGCAGGTCTGCGGGATGCAGGAAAGGAGGCGGAGATGCTTCCTCTTCAGCCATTCTCTGCAGGACGTCTCATATTTCACTTCCTCTCAGCCAATCACCTCAGTCATTGTCACCCTATGAAGAAGACAAAAAACATTGTCCATGTGTGAGTTTAACTGCTCATTCTGCTTAACATAAAACACAGAGCAGAAATGTGGTCTCTTAAATGCATGTGTACCTCTTTACTTGTGTTTAGCCGTAAGAGAAAAATGTAACCGTTTGTCTATATCTGAGTGATATGTATTTTACCTTTCTGAGGAGTTCTGCGACTTGAATCCTGTGTGGGTCATCTTGTTTGTCGTAGCCTTTTTTTTGGATCCAGGTATAAATTACGCGATAATCCTTTTGTGTCACCACATTTTTCCCCTGAAGGAGTTTAAACCACATGTTTAACATGTCGGTAGATTGCTGCTGAAAAGTGCCCCTGTATATTGTGAACCTGGTTTGGCTAACTGGGCTGGTCTGAAAATGGTTGAAGTTTTTGTTACTATTCAGCATAAATCTGGGCAGTGCACCCATGAATGTTAGCTTGAAGGTGGCCACAACATCATCGTTACTTATGGCTTTTGCCAGCAGCTCCCTGAATGCTGGAGATTTTGTGCTGAGAAATTCATGATGCACTTCTTTTGGTGTGTAAACAGCTGGGAATTCAGCACCATGATTCTTCTTTACTTGTGCTGCCAGGTTGTCAATTGAATTGAATGGTGTCCCTCCTGCTTCCAGCATGGCTTTAGCTAGTTTACTATTCTGGTTCAATGTTTTAGCCAGCATTATACTGCTAACTGGTGGTGTGTGATCTGCATCGATGAACTGGCCTGTTCCTTTGCTACGCATGTCATTCCTCAGTTTTTTGTAGGTATCGACTGTGCCGACTTCTCTCTTTATCACTTCCTTTGTTTCTTTTATTCGCTTCATGGGTCCAGCTCCCTCTGCCATAAACCAGTGGCCTCCACTGATTTCTTCAGTCCACTCTTTGCGTTTGATGAAAGGCTCCCATTGGTCGGGGTCTCTGAGAAGGGCGTCGGCCTCCAGATGTCGTAGCTGTTGTGCAGTGGAAGTGACTTCCTCTTCAGTGGCTCCTGGTTTCATGCCCCGTGCCAAAGCATCAAACACACAGCTCTTGCCTTCACTATGTACTCTCACTGTTTGGTTGTCGATGCGCACATCATAACTGTCTGGGTGCTGGGCACTCCTGGGTCTGTAGATCAGCTCCACAGTTTGAGTGGCAGCTTTAGAGGTGGGCTCCATCTCCTGCATCTTGGTAAGCTTGCCATGACTGTCCTTTGTTAAGATGACAACCTTAGTGCCAGTGGTTTCTGACAGGACTCTGATATCGAGAATGCTGCCCGATGTCTCTCTGTTCTTGATCCTTTCAGCATGTGACTGTGACTGTGTATGCACATCTCTTGCAAGCTTCCTTTCGGATTTCACGCCCGCTGGCATGTAGGCAATGTATCTGCTGTTCTGACCAGCTCTTAGTTTTTCCTCTGTGCTATTGCTCTTTAAACCAGTCCTTACATAATCCCCAATGAAGCCATTGATGTGGTCCTGCGCAAGAGAAACCATGTGACTGGAGAACTTCTGGTGGAATGTTTCAACCAACGCATCTGCTAGTAAAGCAGCGATGCTCTCAGCTAATTCCTGCTTGAATGTTTTCAGCATCTCAGTGTCTGAAGCAGAGAGCTCACTGGATTTCACTTTCTCATATGAACCTTGTTTATTTTTAAAATCACGGAGGAATTTGAAAAGGTTTCTGAAGAATTTTCCAGAGAGGGTCATCACTGCAAAAGTGGCATCACCTCCCAGTGTTGTCATGTGGGTCACTTTGATCGCAGTGAGAATTCCTCGTGCTGTACCTCTTGCCTCTGCTTTAGCCTTATCAATTATACTAAAGATGGACGAGGAAAGTTGGTTCTGCCAGCTGAGGTCTGTGCTCTTGTTTTTGTAGAGTTCTTGTAATGCAGCATTGCTGAAGTTCTTAAAAATGGTCTGTAAATTGTATTTATTTTCCTGATTCTGCATAAGTGCACAAAACTGGTCTTTATCCTCAAGGTGTGAGAGTATAATGGAGTCTACTAACCCCCCCAGGGGCTCCTTTTCCATGTTGGATTTTACTTCATCCATGGCTGTCTTACTGACTTCATTTTTAAGGCCCTCCAGAATATCTGAAATTGCCATATCCTCCAATTTACCAAGTCCATAGTCAATGGTTTTCTCCACCATTGTTTGTGCTGTGTGTTTTACTACATTCTTCATGTTGGTCTTCATAACATCATTAATGCCATTTTTAGCCTGACTTGAGAGGATCTTAGGCATTGATTTCAGCTGTTTGCCCAGTCCTTTCATTAGTGCTTTACAAGCCTTGAAGCCCTTGGCAATCAGCTTTCCAACTCCAAACCCAATGACAGAGATGCCAATGGAAATGGCCTTATCTGTGGCCCAGGATGTCCAGCTGAATTCTCCTGTTACCATGGACTCTATGCCAGAGATGCAGTCTGATATTCCCTCAGTGATGAGCCCCATGCCGACTTGTGCTAGTGCACCACATGTGAATACAGCAAGCAGTGCTCCCGCTACAATCTGTGCCAATCCCAGAAACAACACTGCCAGTGCTCCCCATGGAAAACGAGGCTTCTCCTTCACAGAAAAGATATACTTTAGACCTTGGTCATAGAGATTATAGGCTTCCACCTGCATGTCTTCTTCACAGTTTGACACCAGTGTGAACACGGGGGCTTTCTCAGCTATTGCATCTCTGTCTTTTTCTTTAATTTCCTTCAGTTTCTTCATGGCTTCACTGATGTTTTCATCAAGACAGCCAACCATCTTGTACTTGCTGATTAGCTGTTGTTCAAGGCTGGTTGTACTGGCCTTGGCAGATTCAATGCCAGACATTTTTACAAACTGAAGACACAGAGTGCATTGCTCTCCCATATACTTCAGAGACTCTTGTGCCTTCCTCAGATCTTCACTGGCCTTTGTGATGTAATTTTCTGCTCGTTTTTGTATGGTACAGTAGGCATGATTGTAAAAAGCTATGGCGGCCCAACTTGCATCTTGGTTCATAGCTTTTTCAAACAGCTTGGCACTGACCTCCCATTTTTCTTCACTCAGTGCAATATTCCCAAACTTGATATAGTGATAAAAGCAAGAGGAGGGGGAATTCTGACTCTGAGACTCACTTTTTGCTTTTGATATATCAGTTCTCAAGCTCTTTAGTAATTCCTCTCTCTTCAGTTGGTCTATTTCTTCTGATTTCGTTTGCAGCCAAATACCCCAGTACTCATTCATAACTGCTACAACAGCTCTTTGTTCATCAGTATCTGTGTTCTTGTAAATGTCTTTGAGGGTTTTGCAGTACTCTGAAAAGAGTTCCTCCCTCAGTTTCATCTCAGCCATGTCATTCACCATGTTCTCCACCTTTTCTACTGCGAGTTTGTCTCTTTTTTCCTTGGCTTCCTCCAAAGTAGACAATAATCTGTAAGACTCCTGCAGATGTTCAGAGCACATGATTACCTGAGCTGATCCAGGTTTACCTTTACGCGCAGTTCGGCCGAAAGCCTGAAGTTCCACCCTTGTGTTTTCGGAAAGGAATGAGAGAACCACGAACAAACCGCCATTGTTATTTACCTCTTTGGAGACTTTTATGTCGGTGCCACGGCCAGCAAGGTTTGTGGCAACAATAACATCACCAGGTTGGAGTTCTTTATCTATTTTGCTCAAACTGTCATTGTCACTGCGTGAGTAGAGAATGATTTCCCCAGGGATGCTGTTCTTCAGCTCTTCATAGATCCCCTTGGCCTTGTTGATAGTTTCACAGATCACCAGAGCTGCTCTCCCATTTCTGTATGAAGTGGAGGAAATTTCAGCCATGACAACACGTTTTATTTCTGATTTCCACTCTTCACTTGATGTCTTTAGTGTACCTTTGACCTCAAACAACTTTTTCCTGTTGAATGATGGCATTTTGCAAGCAGAGAGGGTTGGATACAGGTCCTGCAAAAACTTCATGTCTATTGTGCTCCCAAGTGTCCCTGTTGTTCCATATATATTCCCCTGGTATTGTTCAAAGAAGGAGACGTTGGAAATGTAGTTAGTCACTGTTGAAATTGTGCTCATCTTGATTTGGTGCTTTATCTCTAGGAACTGCTGCAGACCGTCCCCCCATTTCTTGTTCAGTTCCACAATGCCAGTTGATTTGAAGTCAACAGGACAGATGGAGGAAGGGGTCACGATATATTCCTGGCCGTCTTTCAGTGACATGGCCAGGAAGGCATTCTCGACCCACGCAGCCACTTTCTTCTCCACCAGATTTCTCAGGAATCCAGGGATGCTAACTTTGCTGTTATCATTTTCACACGGAGTGAACTGCAGCTTCTCCTTGATGCATTCTGCAATGGGGTTGATAAGAATTTCTTCTGAATCATAGAGGGGACAACACAAGCCATCCTCCAAAACAAGGAAGGTGAGGTCTTGAATGTTCTGGCCATGGCTCAGGCTGGGCTTTTTAAGACAAAGCAATCCATCGTTGTCCAAAGTGTAAACGCAAAATCCATAGTGGACGTATTGCTCCATTTGATGGAAAAAATCAACCAGAGCATCCTGCCTTACCGTCTTTAGTTTCTGAAGAATTTTATCTTTTTCACTACTGTAGATTTCCTCTGCAAATCCTTTGTAGACAATATTGCATTCCTCTGCAATTAGTAAAATGTCCATTGGGTCATTAATGCCAGTGTCCTCAGTGTCAATTGAGTCATAGATGGCCTTAAAGAATGAAGCAGGGGGACCTCGTACAAATGTCTGGATTCCTGTGGACAGTAACCCGTACTGGTTCACATGGCCCCAGATCATAGCGAGAATAACGTTGAGGTGCTGCATGGAGACCATGTTGCTGGACAGGTAGGTCAGCTGTACTCCCTGGTCCAGCAGCAGGGAGTCCACCTCATCGATTATGATGCACTGATAGCCTCGATCGGGCCTGACGTCCTTCATCTCAAACGTCTGGCGAAGGTGGTCGGCAGCAAAGGTCTCAACAGTTCCATAAACCACGTGCTTTTGGTAGCATTCCTTGCGGTTATTATCTTCGGTTTTGTCTGTGTTTGTATCCACTTTGATGCCAAAGTAGTCATAGAAGTTTGCCCATTCCTTTACATCCCTTTGACACAACACAGAAGAGGTGGACACCACGTCTACTTTCTCCCCCCTAAGGGCACGCAACACTGCGAACATTGCAATGACACAAGATTTCCCTTCACCAGTGCCCATCTCCAGCAGCTTTCCTGTGCCAGACAGAGCTAAGAAGCACCAGCTTATCATCTGAGTGTCTCTGGGCCACCATTTCCTTTCTGCCTGGCATTCATGTACAGCATTGCATAGAACTGCTAAGATCTCCTGTAAGTCTTCTGTTTCCAAGCTGTGGCTTAGACTCTGAATTCTTTGTACATCTGTGAAGTTTTCAATTCCTCCCCCAATAATCAGGTCTTTGACGTGTTTTACTACACTGTATGATTTCTCCAGTGTTTGTTTGTCAATGTTTTTCATCTCACTTATTTCCTGGAATAGTGTATCAATACTTTTTTCTTTCTCTTCTCTGAAGTTCTTTTCCAAATGCAAAATCAAATTTTGAGTTCCGGTAGTCTTTGAGAGCTGAAGTAAAGATTGATTGTTCTCATTTTTCCACTTTGAGGACACTTGATAGGTGGTCAACAAATGTAAAATCTTCAAGATGGACTTGTGGCCTTCGTCATGATGGCAGTCACTCAGTGCTTCCAGGAGCTGCAAAGCCTCTGCAGGTGTCCAAAGGCTCTGTGCCACAAGATTTGAAACAATCTGGAAAAGTTTTGAAGTTGCTGCTGCAGCTTGGGATTGTGCAGCAAAGGCAAATAGGATGTCAAAGCACCACTCGTCCAGAACAGATGCTCTGTTTTTCTCTGTTTCCATTTGCCTAATGACAGCTTTCAGTAAAGTCTCAAAAAATTGAAGGACAAAGGCCTCTTGTGATGGCAATTCTTTTCCTGTAAGTGTTTTTAACATGGTCACAATCTCATCACTGTTTGCATGTTTGATCATACAGTTGTGGAGTACATGAAAAAGTGCCCAAAAAAATCTGTGCCTTAGTTCCATTTTCTCACTGAAAACCCTACCCATGAGGCATTGCAAGTCCTCTGCAGCACCCTTCAGGGCGTCACTGTTCTCCAGCCTGGAAAGTTTCAGGTTCTGGCCAGTGATGAGGCATTTTCCTTCAATGATAAACCCACGACTAAGCTGAGGGCATCCTGCTTCCATTACTTCTAATTTGTATTGAAGGTGGTCTGTGACAAAGTCATCTATGGTACCATACACAATGTCTGCTTTATAGACCTCCGTATATGATGCATTAGAGGTCTTCTTGTTTGTGACATATGAAATCTCCAGATTCCTGTAAAAGTCAGACCACTCTTTCAATTGCTCCTCAGAGTCAATGTCAGGACTCAGCACAATGTCCACTTGGTTACCCAGGCAGACTTGCATGGCTGCAAACATGGCTGTCACGCATGGATCTTCCTCAAAGCCGACCAGTTCTAGCGGTGTGCTCTTCTCAGTCAGCACCAGAGCACACCAGCGCAACATCTGGGTCACTGTTGGCCACCAGCCTTTTGTGTCAAAAACGGCTTTGCAGAGCTGAGGGAGGATTTCTCGAAGTCCGTCCACTTCCAAGCTTGCATTTTTAAACGATTCCTTTCTAAATGGTGCAACATTGGGGGTGTTTTCTTTATATTGTAGGATATCTGAGACAATGCATTGTATTTTATCAATCACAAGGGGCTCCAAATTGCTGCATTTCCTTAGTTCAGCCAGAGCTGCACTGAGACCGCTCTCATCTTGGCTTCTGAGAGACCTTAGGAAAACCTGGTGGAAGCTCTCAGGATCAGCAAAGTCAAGAGTTTGGATCAGGGAACGTCCAGAGTCATCCGTCCATGTGGGAGATATGCCATACACATGTACCAAAGTAAGGACTTTAGCTATTGAAGCATCCTCTGCATATTTCTCAGACAGCACTTTGAAGACATTCATTGCCTCTGCAGGAGTCCACTGGTTCATTTGCACAAGTTTGAGGAGAATTTCTGTGGATTCTGAGTGGGCTTCCTCATTCTTTACTTGAACAAGTGTCGATAAAAGGAGCTTAAAGCAATGGATTTCTACCTTTAAAATGAAGACAGAAATTGTTTTGACGACACTCTCGAGAGACAATGCAAGTGTACGAAGAAATTCAAGAGCAAAGAGTTTCTCAGCTGGAAGCTCATCCTCTGACCATTTCTTTGCTATGTAGACCACATCACTGCTTGAGGTTTCATCACTGGTGAAAAAGTGCACAAGGGTCAAATACAGGGCTTGTGTCAGCAGAAAACTCTCAAAAACATTATTTGCTGATTGGCTGATCATCTCCACCAGGGACTGCACACGACTGGACATGTTGTTCAGTGATGCTCCGTCAGAAATCTCCAGAGAGAGAACACACAGCTCAGTAATGAGTACCTGAGCGTGCTGTAATGTACTGACGGAGGGAAGAGCATCTATCCATTCATCAAACAGAAGGGTTTCCAGGACTGACAGTATCTTCCCCACCTGATCGGCTGTCAGCTGATTGAGGCTAAGGTTTGAAACGGAGATGCTGCACTTTGATGTGACGATTTCCAGAAGTTCATCCCTGCCATATCCACATTCATCTGGTTCCACAAAATCATCCAAATGGATTTTAAAAACATCACGCTTTGTCTGCCGTTCTTCTGTAATCTTAATGATCAGCTGTTGTTGTTTCTCATTCATTTTTTTGGCATGTTGGAGAGATTTTTGAAGCCTTTGATTCAGTGCTTCCTGTCTCTTCTCTTCAGCCTCTCTCCTTGCTGCTTCTTCTTCTCTCCTCTCTTCTTCTCTCCTCTCTTCTTCTCTCCTCTCTTCTTCTTGCCTCTTTCTCTCTTGCTCTCTCCTCTCTTGCTCTCTCCTCTCTTCTTCTCTCCTCTTTCTCTCTTCCTCTCTCCTCTTCTTTTCTAATGCTTCTTGATCCCTGATTGGCTTATAAAAGCAATATTCACACTCGTATGCGTTGTCATGGCCAACCTCCCTGTAGTATTCACCCCCATTGTACCTATATACGAGCTGACCATTAACATTAACTTTAACATAATCATCAAAATTTCTGCATGGGGACAGTATTTTATAACATTTGCGACACCTTAAACTGTCACCCATGTTGCACTCTGACGGCTGGTTCCCCATTTTCAGTGGAATTGTCAGTAGTTAAATGATGTCTTCCTTTTGCTTCATGTGGGTCTCTGAAACATCAGAAAAGTCATAATCATTTAAATGTTTTATGAACTTGCCAATGGTAAGTTTCAGTAAAATATTCAAATTAAGTTATAATTTAATCTTAATAGCAATACAGAATCACTGTATTGCTTACAAAAATGAACTGTATTCAAAAACACCCCTGTAGATAGATTTATTTTCACTGAAGTGAGATCAACACTACAGCAGTCAGTGTGTCAGTTATCTCATTATGTCTGTATGTGCAACATTGTGTCCTGTGAGCATTTTTTTATATTACATTATACAGTATTTTCATGCCATCATTTCAGAAAGGTGGGAGCAACATATCAGTTTAAAAGTCCATTACAGTAACATTCACTTAAATTTAAGCAGATGGCTACCTTCACTTACATTGACACCAGATGGCTACATTGAATACACTGAATAGACCCATGTAAACTGAAGACCAGAACAGGACCATTGTACAAATACTGCTGCACAGAGCCATACTGCTGCACAGGGCCATACTGCTGCACAGAGCACAGGGCCATACTGCTGCACAGGGCACAGAGCCATACTGCTGCACAGGGCCATACTGCTGCACAGAGCCATACTGCTGCACATGGCCATACTGCTGCACAGGGCACAGGGGCATACTGCTGCACAGGGCCATACTGCTGCACAGAGCCATACTGCTGCACATGGCCATACTGCTGCACCGGGCCATACTGCTGCACAGGGCACAGAGCCATACTGCTGCACAGTGCCATACTGCTGCACAGAGCACAGGGCCATACTGCTGCACAGGGCACAGAGCCATACTGCTGCACAGAGCCATACTGCTGCACAGGGCACAGGGCCATACTGCTGCACAGTGCCATACTGCTGCACAGGGCCATACTGCTGCACAGAGCCATACTGCTGCACATGGCCATACTGCTGCACAGGGCACAGAGCCATACTGCTGCACAGGGCACAGGGCCATACTGCTGCACAGAGCCATACTGCTGCACAGGGCACAGGGCCATACTGCTGCACAGTGCCATACTGCTGCACAGTGCCACGCTGCTGCACAGGGCCATACTGCTGCACAGGGCACAGGGCCATACTGCTGCACAGGGCCATACTGCTGTACAGAGCCATACTGCTGCACAGGGCACAGAGCCATACTGCTGCACAGGGCCATACTGCTGCACAGGGCACAGGGCCATACTGCTGCACAGGGCACAGGGCCATACTGCTGCACAGGGCCATACTGCTGCACAGGGCACAGGGCCACACTGCTGCACAGGGCCATACTGCTGCACAGGGCACAGGGCCATACTGCTGCACAGGGCCATACTGCTGCACAGGGCACAGAGCCATACTGCTGCACAGAGCCATACTGCTGCACAGGGCCATACTGCTGCACAGGGCACAGAGCCATACTGCTGCTCAGGGCCATACTGCTGCACAGGGCCATACTGCTGCACAGGGCACAGAGCCATACTGCTGCACAGGGCCATACTGCTGCACAGGGCACAGAGCCATACTGCTGCTCAGGGCCATACTGCTGCACAGGGCACAGGGCCATACTGCTGCACAGAGCCATACTGCTGCACAGTGCCATACTGCTGCACAGGGCCATACTGCTGCACAGGGCACAGGGCCATACTGCTGCACAGGGCACAGAGCCATGATAGAGCTGGTGCAATTGTCCTGCAACAGTAGGAAAGTTTTCTGGACCAGTTAACTAGCTAGATGCCTGGAGCACCAGCTAACTGGATCACACCATGCAGTACAAAAAGTTACAGCCCCCTCACAATCAGTGTCCAAGGTCCTCTAACGTTTCCTGTGGAGGTTGCTAAGGCCTTCACAAAATTCTGTTTTAAATTTACCATTTCATATAAAGAATTCTGTCACATATAATAATTCCTGAATTTTCTTATTTTTGTAATTTTGTATAGCTATTTATGTAATAAAGTTTCTCTCCTGCTTCCTCTGAATTACAGACTGTAGCAGCATCTGACGTGTAGTTACATGCAAACCCAAAGTTTCCATTTGGTTTCCAGGTTCATAGTATTTTTTACCTCTTGGCAGATTTCGCCAATGCTGGTAAAACTGGGGTACATAAAAAGGATGCCTCTTTCTGAGGGAGGTGCAGTGATCTGTTCATTAAGGCCAGCACACAGACTGGCTTCTGCAGCTGTATCCCCATGTACAGAGAACACTCAGGCCCGCCTTATATATACCAAGTTTTGGACACACTGTTCTTTTTTATTTTTTACCATTATCCATATGTTAGAGTAATAGTTAAGACATTGAAACTACAAAACAACACAAATGGAATCATGCAGTGACCAAAAAAGTGTTATAACCAAATCCAAATCCTATATTTCAGATTCTTCAAATTATCCATTTTTTTTTATTAAAAAAAGGAAAGAAATTCATACATAGGCATCGGCTTGACAATTTATATTCATGTTTATAAATAAATTTATATTTATAATAAACTTGATGATTTGTATTCATATTTTAAGCATGTCTTTAGATCAAAATGTCTTTGAATGCACGTTCCCCATTTTCTTAATCAGGTGTGTCCAAACTTTTGACTCGTACTGTATGTATGTATTATATATATATATATATATATATATATATATATATACACACACACACACACACACACACATATATATATATATATATATATGTGTGTGTGTGTGTACATAACGGAGAGACAGATGGAGAGATGTTATTCATGTATTCATGGACTGAAAAACACAACAGATATCTGATCCTGATTTTCCACATCTTCCTGTTCTCTACTTTAAATCATATATTTGAAACATAATTTATCCATAACTGCAAAAGAACAGAGGTTTTAGGACCATTAAAATATGGCTGCACTGACAATTTACACCAATTCACAGTCTAAAAGGCATGGTCTCACCCCGTCACACCCACTTATATATTTACTATATCAGTGTTATAAGCATCAAGAAAGAGATCATTACAAAGAAATCATGGTCTCAAAATGACAATATAATGCTAACATACTACATTAGGTTATCAAGCCAGCTTTTAATGTTTAAATTCTACACTGATTTAGAAACTACATTAAAACAAGGTGAATTAGTGCGAAATGTTAATCTAGGTGTGGGCTAAAGCTATTCCAACTCCACCGTCCCTCTGTGCATCTTTGATAAAACTGGATTCAAATACACAGATAAAACTGAATTATATTCAGTTATACTTACCAGAAGGTCACAATCTCTGAAGAAGGTGAAAGAAATTCTGGAGAAACACACAGCATATATGACCTGAGAGAGGACACACCCATTCAACAGGACACACCCATTCAACAGGACACACCCATTCTTCTGAAAGGGCTGATTTCCCAGAAGGCAACACAGTACTGTGACCTGCAGCCATGTTTGACTTTTGTATGAACCCTCTCATAGTTTTATTCAAATTATCTTTAGTTCCTTATTACTGGAAATTAAATGTAGTGGCTTGGCTGAGCAGGTAGTTTTCTGTTTTTTTCTGAGGAGGATGTGAGTGTCTGATAAGCCACTTTCCCATTGGGTGCTGAGAGCGTAAGCCCTTTTCCCATTGGGTGCTGAGAGAGTAAGCACCTTTCCCATTGTGTGCTGAGAGAGTAAACCCTTTCCCATTGGGCGCTGAGAGAGTAAACCCTTTTCCCATTAGGCGCTGAGAGCGTAAGCCCCTTTACTATTGGGCGCTGAGAGCATAAGCTTCTTTATCAGTGGGTACTGAGAGTGTAAGCTTAGTGTTAGCTAAATTTGTGCTATGCTGGGATGCATTAAAACCCAAGACTGAAAAAGTACAGAAGACACAGCAACTGGAATAAGCTGCCTGTAGCACCTTCATGCACGTGTACACTGGTGGACACAGGGAGCGCAGGCCCGGCTAACCACCTGAAAAGCTGCTGACTGCACATTACCTGCAGGTTCCATATACTCCTCCCTCTGCACATTACCTGCAGGTTCCATACATTCCTCCCTCTGCACACTGCTGCAATCTGTCAGCCAGACAGTGGGAGTGGCCATCTGTCATCAGCCAATAACGTGTAATCTCCCATCTGCTGAAAAAAAACACTGTTTAATATTGTTGTTGGAATAAGTCCGTGTGCATAACTGTACTTTCCAGCTTGAAGTTTGCATTCAAATTTTAATATCATGTTAACATCATGCCTCTCTTATGTTTGCAGTACAATGCCATAAAAGGGGACAATATTATATATGGTGTACACATGAATAGCTATGCACTGTATATAGTACACATGCAGACAGTTATTTACACTACAGACATTAAAATAAATATTCTGTTTGGATTTTAATGAGGGCTTTAGTGATTAGTTAATGAGTAAATCTAATTCATCAAAGCTTATAAATATTTAACACTAAAGTTTTTTTTTTCATATCGGCTTAAAAATGAATGTTCTATCATGTAGGTTGTACGGTTCTCTCCATGTGTTTAACTGTCTCTAATTAAACAGAACATGCAGGGCAGAACACAGCTTAATACATTTTCCCCTTATCTATGTCCATTTTATCCTCAAAAACACAAATTACGTTTTAATGCCCATTTTCCTGTTAAAGAGAGTCCATAGCCAGTTAGACAGAACTACTTAGAGAACTTCTGCTGTTTCTCTAAGATGGGTACCCTAACTGAATCAAGGCAACATGTTGTTTATGAAGATTACATCAGTCATTCACCCAGACATCTTGAAAAAGACCAAAAAATTCATAGCCTATCCTAGTAATGTATGTTAAAGCTCACATGCTGATAAGACTCAGCAAAAAAGGAAGTATAAAACGATAAATTGCCTGTTTCCATATTAATTTGGTAAAGCTTTTGTCTGAGTTGAACACAATTAAAAATAACCACAAAATAACACATTAATGAGAAAAAAAAAACCACCAGTTTTTTGATTGACTGACAGCCCTGATGCAAATGCAATATAGATATAAATGTGATTTTACATTAAGGTTATTGCATGGAGCACATGTGCTTTTGCAGTTGGTTTGATTATTTTTACTGCTTGTATAATTATCAGCCAGTTCTTTTCAGTTGATATTGGCATTTAACCAGTAAAGGGGAGGAGGGTTCGCTCTTTTCAGCTTTGAGGTCGAAGTAGTAGAGTTGAATGTGTTTATCGATTCTATGCTTAGAACCATTTTAATTAGTGATAGCAAGTTGTACAAGATAAGATACAGTCTAAATTATTCACTGAAAAACAGAATTTCCTTTCAGTGAAGCAGAGGTTAAATGCACCAGTTGAAGCGTGGCAGCCATTTTGTGTCTCACAACACAAAAATAACGTGTTTAACCCGTTAAAATGGTGACCTGGAGGGCAGATTTGCCATTTGGCTAGAACTTGAGCTGCAAGGGCTGGAGCTTGCTGTGCTTTCACATCACGGGTATCTGATGTGACAAAAGTAAATTGATACCTTTAAACACTGTCTGCCTTTGGGTTGAATGTCATAAGCAAATCAAATAAGTTTTCAAAATTCTTGGAATAGGGCTAATTGTTTCCATTTTTCATACAGGGGAGTTTACAGTTTTAATTTTACAGCACAGATCATTACAGTAGTTGAAGGTCAGCATTTAGCTTCCTTATTGGGTAAAGTTTTTCTCTGTGTGTACATGAGACATTGTGAGAATGGGAAGGATCTTACTGTTCTTGAGAAGTGAAACATTTGCTGCGGTCTTGTGGCTTGCAGGTTCTGGTTTTGAGTTTTGTGGGTGATTCAGAACAGAGGTCAAGCAACATAACATACAGCTTTCATTTTAATGTTTCTGGTCGTTTGTACCAAAAATGTTTTTTTTTTAATTTTCAGGGATGGAAATTCACCATTTGACATTGGCAATAATAACCCATCTGACATTCTACAACACCAGGGAAGGGTCCTTATACTGTACTGAACTTTTGAAAATAATTTGATTACATGTAAATGTGTGCAGTTGTATTTTTTGTTTGTTATACCTTGACAAATCTGTTACATCAAAAAAAAACCCACCAAAAATGTCTACTCTTCAATCGCTTCTTCAGCTCTCTCGTACATCTCATTGGAGTAGCAGCTTCCTCCATTCACTGTCACCATCTTATCAATCTTCTGCAGCAGCTCTGTGACCTGAGTGTGATTACTCAGATCCTCGTTGTTAAAGACATGATATCCTCCCTCCATGACACTGTCTGATGAACTCTGAACATTCTTTACTGCCACAAATGAATGCAGTAAGTTCAGTTCAATGGCCTTTAACTTCAGCCTGTCTCCTTTAGTGAACAGCACCATTGTGTACTTGGCTGCTTCAGCACCAAAGGTCTCCTGAATGATCCTCACTGTGTCTTGCTCTTCCTGTGTGAATCTGCCCAGCTGGAGAATCACCAGGAACACATGGGGTCCCGGGGAGGACAGGCAGATGCACTGTGCCCTCTTTTTATGATCATTAGTGATCTTTGTGTCTGATATGAATGCTTTGCCACAGCAACCTCTCTCCCATCCACTGGTGTTAGCTAACCAAAATTCATTCACAATACTTAAAAAACAGACAAGTAATGCTGCCAGCACAAGATTTTGCATTTGTTATTTTTCCATATTTCAGACATTTGTTTGTATCCAATGTCCTGGAAAGATGTGTCAAAGTCTGTCAGGAAAAGTTACATTGGGGAGGGCTGCTGTCCAGGCAGCGTATCAGAACTAGTGAGTTATTGAACATAAACACCCCCAATCACTGACCGAATCAGTACACAGTCAAATGATTCTCATTCAGTGCCTGCAGCTCTTTCGTTCATCCATGTCTTTCAGTTCAGTAAGTCACTACAGATTTGTTCGGTTCTTCCAGTTCATTCAGTCTTTCAGTACATCTGAGACTGAATCTTGTTCATTGTGTTCTTTCTCCGACCACAGGGTGACTCCATCCGTAGCTATACTGTGCAATTTAATACATAACCAGCAACTTAATTTAACAGAGGTTAAATGCACCAGAAGCAGAGGTTAAATGCACCAGTTGAAGCGTGCAATTTAATACATTACTCTATTATGGATGTCACGAACCTGTCTAGGGTCAGGAGCGTGAACAAAAAGGGGGTGAGATGGGACTGCCGGCAAAAACAACGGCGAGACAAGGCTCGGTATATTTTAAAGTATTTATTGTACAACGAAAGAAACAACTAAGGCTCGCAAGCTACAAAGTTCACAACCAATGCCGGCTGTAAGCAGGTCAATGAAGAACATGCAAGCCTCACGTCTCAGGCCGTCAATTCAGACTCTCCTGAGTACGGCGAACGCGGCAGTGACGACAACGGCGGCGAGGCGTGGCTCCAACGCGCCGTGGCTTCAATGCGGGTCCGACAACCCGGAACTACGCCCTTTTTATAGAGCGGAGCTCCCAATTGCACATACGCAGGAGGAGCACCTCACCTGTTCAAACTGCAGTTTTGTTCAACTAACACTGAAGTCTAAAGCATTCATTCTCTATCTTCAAACACATATTTGCTAAATCTTCAAAAAACTTCTTGTACTTGTGCTTGCAATTAACAGAATCTGACATGTCATGTACTGACTCCTACTGCTGTAACACCTGTGATTCAGTATGGTCTCTGCTCAGACCCACAGAAACTCTTCTGAAGGTGAGACCTGAGACCAGCAGCCTCCCTCTCTTCCCCAGTGTCTGCATCCTTGGCGACATTCACAGTCAAGACCTCAGACCTTCACAGTCCAAACTGCTAATCATCACTCTGGTTATTGCAAAAAACAATCCTACAGAACTGGAAAAATATGTGTTCATATGTGCTCTCGTGTTCTGGGGCAGCAGCGTGAGGACAGCTGATGCCAACAGAATCAACAAGCTCCAAAGCAGGGCCGGCTGTACCTTGGGAGCAGGGCCGGCTGTATCCCTGGAGCAGGGCCGGCTGCATACAGGAGCAGGGCCGGCTGCATACGGGAGCAGGGCCGGCAGCATACGGGAGCAGGGCCGGCTGTATCCCGGGAGCAGGGCCGGCTGTACCTCGGGAAAAATGCCGGCTGCATACGGGAGCAGGGCCGGCTGCATACGGGAGCAGGGCCGGCTGTATCCCGGGAGCAGGGCCGGCTGTACCTCGGGAAAAATGCTGGCTGCATACGGGAGCAGGGCCGGCTGCATCCCGGGAACGGGGCCGGCTGCATACGGGAGCAGGGCCGGCTGTATCCCAGGAGCAGGGCCGGCTGCATACGGGAGCGGGGCCGGCTGTATCCCAGGAGCAGGGCCGGCTGCATACGGGAGCGGGGCCGGCTGTATCCCAGGAGCAGGGCCGGCTGCATACGGGAGCGGGGCCGGCTGCATACGGGAGCGGGGCCGGCTGCATACGGGAGCAGGGCTGGCTGCATCCCGGGAGCGGGGCCGGCTGCATACGGGAGCAGGGCCGGCTGCATACGGGAGCAGGGCCGGCTGCATCCCGGGAGCAGGGCCGGCTGTATCCCGGGAGCAGGGCTGGGTTCTCTTGCAGGGGTCTCAGAGAGGAGGCTGCTCCACCAGCTGCTGAGCATCATGGACTATCCTGATCACCCCTCCATGGCACACTGGCACAGCAAAGGAGCTCTTTCAGCAACAGACTCATCCCTCCAAAGCAGCAATGAAACTCCTCTCCCATCTGTCGTGGGGAGATCAGCATATGATCCTTTGAAGTGCAATAACATCAGTGCAGTCAACTGTTAAACCTCTTACATGCAATAACCATATAAGGGCGGTAAGCTCGCTTAATGCAATTTTGCAATATGTTATTTCGTTGGTGCAGTATTTTAATTGTACTCTCACATGTGTGAATACCTGGTACCTGTGTTTTTTTATTGTTCTATTGTTTTATGCTGTGTGCTCCAGTTTTCCTACATGCTTCAATGTTGGCAAAGGACTTTCCTTGTTGGATTAATAAAGTATCAACTTATGTTTTATCTCTTGAAAGAATAACATCTCTCTAAACCATTGGCATAACTTAATGATGACATACATTTAATTTGAAAAATTCAGCAATGTCTAGAAACAACTTGCAAGACTTTGAAAGTACCTGGACACCCTCTTTAAAATACTTAAACACATGAACCTTCTCACACCAATGCATTACTCCTTAGACACACACAAACACTTGCTTCCCTTCCCTTTGAAACTTATTAGCCCTTCTTTTATTAACTTCCTCTTTCATTTTAATTAAGTACTCTGTTTCTGTTTTCTACCACTTCTTCTTCACCAAGATTCAAAAACTGCAGTTTATATGAAGTAGTGCACCCTACCATGTAACAACCACAACTCACAGCTGTGATCAGACCACTCTGAAACCCCTCAGTGTTGTCTGTGCTTATTTGTAAGCATCACTGTGACTTTGCAGTATCTGCTGTCTCCCTGTAGCATTTATGTGTTTTAGCTCTTCAGGTTTCTGTATGTTTCCACGCATCTGTCTGAGGGTGAGAGGGAGGCTTTGAGAATGTGTGAGTGCCGTAACACTTTGCACTGTGTGGATTTATAATTCTAGGTAAATGGTGTTAGACCCCAGAAGCACCTCCAATTGATAAATGTGTTCTCAGAGAAATTACACAACATAACTGTCTTTTACACTGGCTGTAGTATTATAAGCAATTATAATAATCCCCCAAAATCAAAAGTGCACTAGTCATTCAGGTGATACATTTAAGTCAGAGAGCAAACTTCTGCACTGAGCCTTACAGTCTCCCCACACCTTAGTCTGGATGCCGCTGCACTGCCATGTAGACCATACAGGTAGCATGAGGTATTTTACTTTACAGAGTCTGCAAAACAAAGCCCTAGTGTTAGCATATGGGTAACCTGCATGCTGGATAAAATGCTAAAGTATAATGACATAAAGAATGTGCTTTTATCGACCGCTCAGGGCTTAAGGTTTGTGACTCTTCTGCTTTAAAAGGCTGATACTGATATTGATAGTGTGCAACAAATGCAACCTGGTCTAATGAGCTGAAAACCTGGACCTCTGAACAGTGGAAGATCACCAGTTCAACCAGCACTGAACCTTCATGGGAAGTTCTGGAACACAGAGTGCAGAGTAGATTTTCATCTCCTTCGTCTCTCAAAGCTATGGTGGCTTTCCTTCTTGAGGAATGGTCCAATATCCCACTAGAACAAGTTCAAGACCTGTATAACAGCATTCCAAGAAGGACTGGAGCTCTTCTCATGGCCCTTCTCTTTATAAGTTAATAAATATTCATGAATTCAAATTCAAATATTCAAATATTGTCTGGTGTTTCCATTATTTTGTTATGTTGTACTATATATGTATATACAATATATAGACAGAATATAGACAGGATATAAAGCTATAGGCTATATATAGACTAAAACTCAGGCCCTCTCCTGGATTCCTCTCCATCCTCCTCAGCACAGCATGAAGATGACAGTCATCTCTTCTTGTGAGCAGCTCCAGACCAGCACATTGTCTGTGTGGCAAACCACGCCCTCAAGGCCCTGTCTGACCTCTGTGACCTTTCTGCTCAGGAAGTGCTCAGGTGAGGAAGCCATTGAAGAATGGAAGGTGATTAAAGTAATATCACCTGATGGTGTGATCAAGATCATTAGTTTACACTCCTCAGTGGGATTTGCCAGAAGCTCATGTTTGCATTAAGTTTGCTAAAGTTCTTCAAACCCTGCTAGCAAACTAAGTCTGTTGGACAGTGGAGTGTGTATTTTTCTCTACACACAGACTTGGAGCTTGGAGAGGTCAGCAGGTATGTGAGGGTCATCTGTCTTTTTAAGCTCCAGCACCACCATGTCTGAGCACCATTCTGCCCTTCCTCTCCATGCTCTCCTCTTCCTCTTCACTTTGGGCATCCAGGGGGACCCACCGTGGAGTCTTTAGTGAGTATGACTCTGCTCTGGGATCAGTCTGATGGTGTGATGGTGTGAGCTCTGCTTTCAAGAGCTGTCTTTTAGTGTCTGTGTGTCAGCTGTTAACCTCAGCTGTACAGCAGCTGACCTGCTCAGCGAAGCTCCATTTAATCTTGTCAGGGATGCGGGGTGAGGACTCACACGCAGACCCGGAGGTGAGTGGCAGAGTGGCTTTATTAAAGCCCCAAAACAGGAGCAGACGAGGACAGGGTAAAAGACAGGCAGGGTCAAAACCAGGGAAGTCAGTCCAAAAACAAACAGAGAGCAAGCACGTGGTCTGGACAGGCGAGGGTCGGCAACGGGCAGGCAGGCAGCGGGGCAACCAAAACAGAGCGGCAGGCAGAGACGAGATCCGAAGGCCAGGCAGGGGTCACAAACTGGGCAGGCAGGTCCGGAGCAGGGCAGACGAGAAGCGGGAGTGAAGTCTGGGAAGGGGCAGAACCAGGGAGACCGGCAACAGGGAGCTGGGGCAGAACCACGGGCAACCCAGGCAGCCGAAGCAGAACGGCAGGCTGGACCGGGGCTGAGCAGGCAGGAAGCAGGGTCTGGACAGGGGGCAGAACCGGGCAGGCCGGCAACAGGGAGCGGAGGCAGAACAGCAGGCGGCCCAGGCTGCCGGAGAGGAAAGGCAGGCGGGTGCCACAGAGACAGGAGCAGACCAACACAGACAGGGGAAGACAAAGACAGGACGAAACAGAAAACAGACTGACAGAACTTACGTGACAAAACAGCAGGCAAACACAGAGACCCAGGGCGGGAGACAGAAGACCGTGGAAAAACCGAGAAACAGAAGGCAAGGACGAAACAGGATACTGCGACGAACTGGCAACTAGACAAAGAAAAGCAGGGCAAATATAGGGTAGGGCTGATGAGGTGATGGGAAGCAGGTGTGCAGGCAGGCAGGTGGAGATGATCAGGTAGGCGGAGACAGGGCGGAGAGTGGGGCAGGGCTGGAACACAAGGAAAAACAAAAGCACATGGACAGGGGAAGAACACAAACACACAGCCAGGGGGGCGGAGTCCTGACAAATCTCCTCATCACCTACACCTCCTCCAGCGTCTCCTTTCCTCTCCTCTGTAGCAGCGTGTCAGTCGCCCCTAACATGTCCAGTGGGGCACCTCCTGGTCCCAGTTGGGCTTTACTCGATTTCCATAGAGCTGGCTTGTCGCTCTGAACAGTGTGATGAACACAAGAACTGGAATAACACATCTGTGCCTGTTTTAAATCTGACTTTTCTGTCCTTTAATTTTACATCAACAGTCCATGGATCTCCACCTGCTGCTGTTGTGCCCAGAATTACGCTGCTACCCTCTTCCTGATCATCCTTCCCTCATCATGCAGTGTTCCATAATTACAACGTTCAGCCAGCAAATACAAGGCTGTCACAAAAGACCATTTTCATTTTCTCTTTGATTCCTCTGGTTGCAGGGCGTCCTCTCATATATCGTGTGTTTCTTTACAATAACAGATACGTGGAATTCACCCTTAACAGCTTCATATTGCTGTTGTTTCAGAACATCATCTGCTTCCTCACCCACTCAGTCCATGAGAGTGGTTACCGGGCTGTCCCGGGTCGATGCGTGGAGATTACTCAGAGTCCATCTCCCTCACACCTGAGGTTTGGCAAAGTCAAGCGGCTCTGCTGGCTGGGTGCTGGGTGTGGCTCTGCTGGCTGGGTGTGGCACTGCTGGCTGGGTGTGGCTTTGCTGACTGGGTGTGGCACACGGCCCCAGGGCAGGTGGCTGTCTCCCTCCCACAGCTGCTGCTGCTGGAGAGGGCTGTCCTCAGCTTCCGCCCATCCATCAAAGCTAACGCCGTCCTCGTGACTTCCCTACTTTCCGAATGTCCCTGAACTCAGTATCCAGTATGCAGTATCCCGGCACCGTGCTGTTTAATTGAATTATTTAAATGACTAGAACTGTGTAATTCATCTTAATATATGAAATGTTTTTTTTTTAATTTGTGCTGTTCCAGAATAACAAAATAGCACTCGAGTACTCCATTTGGCTATTGAACTGGGTTTCAGTATCTTGTAAATAGAGCTCAGGCTTGTTCAGTGGCATTGTGAAAGCGAGCCTTCACCACCTCTCCCCAAAAAAACTTTGCAGCATGTGGTGAATCAAAGAAACAATACAATGTCATGTGTGATGTGTTATGACCCATTCCTAACAATTATTGGACCTTAGTTCAGAAAATAATTTAGAACATATTTGCTTGATAATAGATTGGTGAAATGAGCAATGTAATTACAGTATATTGTAAAAATAAAGTATTGTAATATATGCAAAAGACATATGCTGAAAAGCCTTAGCGGTGCGTGGGTCGAGTTTAAGAGGTCATTTCAGCAATTTCCCATATTTTGTGTGTGTGTGTGTGTGTGTTTTTTTTTAACCCGCATTAAAGTTTAAAGTAAAAGTAGTTTTTTGTTAATAACATTCTTTGTATGGGACATGGACTAAAACTGTGGGGAACATAGCTGCACAGTAACAATATTACATACAGAATAAACAGCAAAATATGATGCACAAATCACTGTACTGCTCCCAGTTGATGTGTCGCTGTAATAAATACATGATTTAAAAAATCATACCAAATATACCTTAAGGATAAATTACTGAGGCAAGCAAGGTGAGCTTCCGGGGGAGATTCTTTGATCTTAGGAGTATGAAATGCAAGCTGGAGAGAGATTCTGTATTACAAATTTCAGGTTTCTCTGACACATATGGAATGAGAGGTTGGTGACATGGCAATTACACTGATAAACTGCATTTCTCAGCGCCCCAAATTCATAGAGAACAGTCCATCATGTATATACAACAGAAAACACTGATATACTACAACTAAACTAGACACAGTTTCTAGGGGAGACAAACTTTACTATAGTAATAATTCAATCAAGAGACAAGGCCTGCAACTGGTTGATCTTACCACAGTTGAACCTCAGAACTTGCTCATACCACAAAGAGACGTGTCAGAGTTCATGTTTAGCTAAGAACTTCCTCCCTTGAACCACAGGGAGACATGACAAACTACATGTGTAGCTGAGACCTGTTTAAGCTCGAACCATAGAGAAGTCTCTGCAGAGATATATTCTAGAATTTCTGGATTTGAATATTATGTCTGTTTTTGGTCATGTGGGCTCACAGCATGCATATCACACACTCAAAGGCCTGTCACTGAGCAGAAGTGTGTGTGTGTGTGTGTGTGTGTGTGTGTGTGTGTGTGTGTGTGTGTGTGTGTGTGTGTGTGTGTGTCAGACATCTTAGAGGGTGCTGGGACAGCTGAGCAGGGAGAGCACAGATACATTCAGGCACCAAACATTTGGAGTTGCCAGAAAATCACAAAATATTTATTATTATTCATGATATATATTAATCAAATTTCATTTGTTATTGTGAATTTTTGTCAGAAAGGACTGAACATGTGCTGTAGCACAATGCATTTTTCAGAGGGGAAAAACGCCAGAAAACTCAGGGCATCATATGCAGACGATACAGCATTGTTTCTAACAAAGACCAGCCTCTGTTCCAGTGCTTATTGATTTGAAATCAAATGTATTTGTTACTGTGCATTTTTACAGCTGAGATTGTCACAGAGCCCTGTACAAATAGCACAGTGGATTTTCCAGAGAGAATAGAAGAACTGAAAACAGAATAAGGCAGAACATGGCAGCGTAAATAAGGGATGGGCGGGAGGGGGGCAGCACAGACCTAAGGGTAGACCTGAGGATACACCACCTCATCACAGCTGTAGCTGCTGCATACAGAGTTACCACGGCAACACTGACAGCTCAGTCTACCAGCATCTCTATGATTAGCGTCAGGGCTCCAAGCTTATTAGCAGACATACGAGCCAAAGACTTTTTCCAACTGAATAATAATAAAACTGAGGTCTTACGCATTTATTCTAAAGCAAGTAATTAACTTAGAAACAGCAAACCAAACATTAAAAATCTACGTGCTATCTTAGATTCTGACCTGAATTCAGATACATACAAAAACTGTCAGCATTTTCATCTCCATCTTAGGAACATGCCTGGAGTTACTCCCTGTCTACTGCATTTTGTCAATTGAGATAAGCAGCCTGTTCACTAGCATCACCTAGTGGTTACAATCATTACCATCATTTAGGATCCTATAATGTCTACATAAACCTGTGAACTGATTACCAGCCCCAACTCAATCACCGATCTTCCCAATCAAATTCACTCTGTCTGCCTTATGTAAATAAAAAGAAATGGGCAGAATACTGTCCATGTGCCCGCATATTTTTATTAGTTACCTCTGTTGTTATATTTTCTTAACATACTTACATAACATAGTTAAAGTTGTGGACAGTCCCTCTTGCCATTTTGAAGTAATTGAGTGGTTCTGGTTTATTTTATTTACCTGGGTCATCAAAGCAGGTTTAAATAGTCTACAGTAGCAGCAATTTCACCTCCTTAGCCTCACTGTACAAAGACAAGGGAGTCTGTCTGTGGGAGTCTAGCGAGGAAGTCCAGCGAAAAACAGCAATATGAGCACATCCACACGGAACAGTTTTAATTAAAAAAAGACAAAAAAAGACAATATAACAACTTTTGTTAAAGCTTGGCTGCATGAGCTCAGGGTTAGTAATGTTAAAAAGCTTTCGGGTGGTAAAGCTTGGCTGGAGTTACTGAACCTGTGCTGACAGTCAGTGTGTCTGCAGGCTTGAGGTGGACTTGTGTTTGGCTTCTCTGGTGGAGGAGCAGACTAGGGATTTTTGACACACTCAGTTCTCTTGCAGTGGATGGCATCCCTATGATATTAGCTGGAGACATTAAAAATTGAAATCAAAACCCAGAGTTCAGTAGGTTACTCACAAAACTGGAGTCATTTAATTTCACTCTGGTCCAGTCCGCTCCAATACACAGTGCTGGTAACCCCCTCCACCTTCACCTCTCTGACCATGACTTCATTTCCTCTACCGTTCCACTCCTCTCTTGGCTGACTGAGTCTCTCATCAGTTCTGATCTCTTACAGCTCCTAACATGCAACATGCCAAACTACTCGCTCACTAGACCCTCTCCCTTACTGCAGTCATCACGTTGATGGCACTGTACTGAAACCATAAAGCAAGAGCTTAAGAGAAAACATAACTTTCATTTTGTTAATTCAGACAAGCTAACAAACTCCAATACTAATTTATTTGCAGAGCATCTTATCCAGAGAAAACTACACAGTTTCAGCAATAATATTGAACAATGTTTGAACTGTAGTGTATAAGGTAAGACTATAGATTATCGGTCTTGGCTACACATTGTATGAGAGAGGGCAACTGCCCCAGACTGAATGATCTTATTGTGACTTGTGTGACTGTGGTCAGTTGCCAGGGTTTCAGGGTTTTGTTGACAAGATCAATATTAATCATGGTGTCATGTATGTTCTCCATTTGCATTATGGCAAAATGGAGGTGTCAGAAACATAAAACATAAAAATTCCCTGACCTTATATTGAAACGTTGTATTTTGGCAGATATCTGAGGAATGCAATTTCTGATGATGTATTTGGATATAATAATAATAATAATAATAATAACAATAATAATAATAATAATAATAATAATAATAATAATAATAATAATAATAATAATCATCATAATAATCATCATCAAGTCTGAGAAGTGTGTATGTGAGCATAAGTCTTTGCCTTTCTCACATTTACCTATGTTCCCTGATCACATCCCCACAGATCTAATGAATTCCAAGGGGAGACAATGATAGAGTGCAGCCAAAGTGTAAACACCCTGCTCTGCTCTTACTGTAAATCACGTGACCTTAAGAAAAGACCTGCACAACAGTCCGAGTGTTACCTAGTATATCAAACAGGACCCTCCTCAGATTTGAGGAAAGGAAACCTGAACCATTACCTGCAAAGATACTCTGAGGAAGAACAAAGCACAGCAAAAAGAACAGACCTCTGCTAAAATGGAGAAAGAGGATCTGTTGGTATGGAAATCTGAACATAACATGCAAAACCCAACTGCAGAGAATCATCAAGTTCTATTCAATGATCATTGAACCTACACATCCACACACCCACACACTCACATCCCACACAAACACAGACCCACACACTCACACACCCACATGCTCACACACCCATGCACACAGGGGGCAAAGCCAGAGCGCGCTAAATGATGCTAAAAAGTGCTGAAAATGGTTTTCAAAGTTCATGCAGTTCTGCCTGCTTATTGGGTTGAGAGGAACTGGCAAAATGGTGGTTTTGCTCCTATATTGAGAAATATACGTGTTATCACACGGCATTGGGTTTTCCACATTTCTCCCATGACATGAGAGTAAAATTGCTGTGGGGTATAAAAGGGTAAGTGATCCGAACGTATTGGTACACACAAACACACACACACTGATTGTGCTCAGGAAGGG
The DNA here is from genome assembly GCA_019176425.1 of Megalops atlanticus. Classification (NCBI taxonomy): domain Eukaryota; kingdom Metazoa; phylum Chordata; class Actinopteri; order Elopiformes; family Megalopidae; genus Megalops; species Megalops atlanticus. The sequence goes on from CM032894.1 coordinate 590,521, forward strand.
GAGAAGGGGGGAGAGAAGGGAGGAGAGAAGGCAACCCCCTGCAGTTGTGGTCTATCAGTATGTTACTGTTTCTAAGAGGTAACTTAGATTGTCTTAGTTCTTTAAGATTATATTAGAAGTATTTGGCGCCTAAACCTCTTTCAGATTGAACCAAACATGACTGTGGCCACTGTTTAGCCAAGGATTCTACATCTGAGGAGCAGATTCATGCTTACCAATAAACAAAGCAGGCGTATCACGCCCTGCTTCCACTTTTATCTGGCAAAATCAAATGTGAATCCAAACAGTCAATCATTAGTTCAAGGTTTTAAGTATCTGACGAGGTTTTAGGTGACTTTTTGGAATCTTAAAGTGATGGCTGCTTATTTTAAGTAGGTATGTGACCCGTGGTCACTGATTTTGGGGTATTTATGGTGGTAGACCATTTGCCCTCTTGCCTGCTATGTGTGTGTATTTGTTGACTTATCTTATCTACGCTTGTTCTGGTCCTGAGTAGGGAAAGGAATCATAAAAACCCAAACCAGGGCAAATAACCATAAAATGCATGGTACTCTCCCGACAACTCTTTATGTGAAGCATCACCACAGGTCTTGATTTTTTTTTTTTTTACATAAGAATGAGTTTAGAGGAATTTTATGAACAGTTGATATGCTTTGCAACTGAACTGGGACAGCTGTGGTAGGTCTGTGTGCATTTTTACACTTGCAGCTGTATTTACAATTGTCCTGTTATGATTAACAGTGTGTATGGACCCATAAAATGTAGTCAGTGTAGGCTGATGAACTACCTATCTAAGTAACGTTCAGTTATAGTATATGTGACCAACATGTGTTAGTCACTTCCTCTTCCTGTTGCATTCAAACCTGAGTCTCATTTTGCAGTGCTGGGTTTGTAGTGCAGCATTTTTCGTTCATTTCATTTCAATTCCAGGATCTAGAAAACTCCATTTTTTTTACTATCAGCTGAATTTCATCCTCCAAGAAAACAGTGAGTGATGAATTCTGAGTCCACTTTTGTTTGCTTGCAGTATTTAATATACTAGTATAGTAGCTTTACCAATACTAGTTTCATGGATAAATTCATCTGCAGTGAGTGTAGTCTTCATACTGTTTTGGCAGAGAAAGCAGCTGAGTCAGAGAGTCGCATCCGGAAGCTGTAGCAGATTTTATGCAGAGAAGATTTCACAGATTCTCTACTGCCTCCGCAGCCAAGCTTTGTTACAGAGCTGCAAACCACATTCTCTGATGCAACACCAGCTTTCTGTTTGCCTCTTAAACAGTAACACACCTACTGCACCTCTTTTTTCACCTTAGAAACAGCTAAAGTACGACCATTCATAAATCAAAAAGATGCTGAAAAACTGATTCATGCTTTTATGTCAAGCCGACTCGATTACTGTAATGCACTTTTTACTAGCCTCCCAAAAAAAAACCACTGAGAGACTTCATTCAAAACTCTGCAGCTCGGCTATTAACCAGAACCAAGAGGAGAGAGCACATTCGTCCAGTTTTAGCTGCTCTGCACTGGCTTCCTGTAACATTTAGAATTGATTTTAAGGTCCTCCTCCTTATATACAAAGCCCTTAATGGGCTAGGACCAAGCTACATTTCTAACTCCCTTGTTAACTATTTGCCTTCAAGAACGCTGCAATCATCTGCTGCCGGTTTATTGAAAGTTTCAGCAACAGCCGAAAGAAAATCGGGGATGCAGCCTTTGTCAATTACACCCCCAAGCTATGGAACACACTACCTATAGATATCAGGGAAGCCAGCTTGCTAAATATTTTTAAAAGAAAGCTAAAAACTTATCATTTCACTTTAGCCTTTAAATGGCTACGACTTCCCTGATACAGGCCTGAAATTCTAGCTATGACTTTCCTGATACAGGACTGAAATTCTTTTTTGCACTTTGCTTTGCACGTATGCACTGCTGTACTTCTTTTAAAATGTTGTATTTTACTTGATGTATGCATTCTATGTATTCTATTTTTTAACTTTATTTTTATTGTATTTTATTATGCATTCTATGTATTCTAATTTCACCTTTATTTTATCTTTTTGTTATTATTTTTATTTTCCATCTTATTTTGCATTAATTATGGCACTCTATCCTTTTTTTACGTTCATTCCATGTGAAGCACTCGGTGCATGTAATTTCTTTATTGTAAAGCACTTTGAGCTGCATTTCTTGTATGAAAGGTGCTATACAAATAAAGTTTATTATTATTATTATTATTATTATTATTATTATTATTATTACTGAGAAAGTGCTTCTGACTGGAGACTCCACTGTTAGACACATGAACACAGAGTCACCAGTGAACAGTCAGCTGCTTCCCGGGTACCAGAGTGACCAATATCGGTGCCTAAATATGCTGGTTAAAGCTAAATTATCTAAAATTTAATGTTATTCATGCTGGCGCAAATGACGTATGACTGAGGCAATCAGAAGTCCTTAAAAATAATGTTGTTATGTGTGTAAGACTGCCAAAAGGTTGAGTTGGTCTAATTTTCTCAGATCCCGCTCCAATTTTCACGGGTGATGAAGCTGACTGCTGTGCAACTGGAACTCGTTTATAAAGCAACTGATACTCACTTAATGTGCGCTAATGAATACCTCTGTGTTACACGCCTCACATCAACAAAGCAGGGCTCACCCTGAGTGAGCCCTGAGTGCCCCAAGCAGTGCCCCAGAGTGAGGTGCAAATCTGTCACATGACCTACAGAAAGGGAGAACTTTCCTATTGGTGGATTCTATGGATTCTCTTATCTGAGAGATTCCATTTCATACAACTAAATGAAGAGACTTTCACAACTCTTTCCAAAGATGAGTACGGTGTCCCACAAGGCTCAGTTCTCTGGGTAATTGCTGTTCTCTCTTTGTACGTTGCCACTTGGAGATGTCATCCATAAGCATGAAATAAACTTTCATTTTTATGCTGATGAGACAGAGCTATATGTCTCAGTGAAGCCTGGTGACAATCTCCAGATCTGTAAACTTGAAGGATGACATAAAGCTCTGAATGTTAAACTTTATACTTCTAACTTCAAAAAACTGTAATCATAGTCCTGGGCCCTAAAAACTCTCATCTTACCGTGGCAAATTTTGTACAGACCATTGCACAGACCATTTATGGTTTGTGTTTTTGCCATTAAAATTGGACTAAATGTATCTATGAGAGCTTAGCTGTGGATGTTTTTATGGTTTATGGTCTATAAACCTGGTTTGTACAAAGTGCAAGATATGAGGTAGGTCAGTATAGTGACACTGTTCTGTGTCGTGACACTGCGGTGCAAAAAAGAGATGTGCAAGGGGAGAAGGTGCAGCTTTGTGCAATGTGCAAAAAAACAAATGTAAGTTCCACGTGCAAGGAGCACTGGGGGGGGGGGGTTAGCGTCCCGGTTCAGCAGGCCAACAGCTGAGGGAAAGAAGCTGTTTCTGAGTCTGCTGGTGCGGCAGCGGAGGCTCCTGTAGCGCTTCACGGATGGAAGGGGGGTCAACAGTCCATGGTTGGGGTGAGAGGTGTCCTTGATGATGCCTCTCACTCCCCGCAGACAACGCTTGTGCTGGATGTGCTTGATGGTTGGCAGCTGGACACCAGTGATGTGTTGGGCAGTTTTCACCACCCTCTGGAGGGCCTTCCGGACGGAGACTGTGCAGTTGCCGTCCCACACTGAGATGCAGTTTGTCAGAATGCTCTCAATGGTACTGCGGTGGAAGTTCACCTGGATCTGGGGGGAGAGGTGAGCCTTCCGCAGTCTCCTCAGGAAGTAGAGGTGCTGTTGTGCCTTCTTCACCAGGTTGGTGGTGTTGAGTGCCCAGGAAAGGTCCTCGGAAATGTGGACACACAGGAACTTGAAGCTGGAAACACGTTCCACCATGGCCCCATTGATGTGAATGGGGGGATGTGCGTGATTTCCCTTGGTCCGTCGGTAGTCCACGATGAGCTCCTTGGTCTTCTGGGTGTTGAGGGTTAGACTGTTGTTGGCACACCAGCTCTCCAGGTGCTGGACCTCCTCCCTGTAGGCAGTCTCATCATTGTTGCTGATCAGGCCTACTACCGTGGTGCCATCTGCAAACTTGATAATGGAGTTAGAGCCATACACAGGTACGCAGTCATGGGTGAAGTGGGAGTAGAGTAGAGGGCTCTGCACGCAGCCCTGTGGTACACCAGCGCTCAATGTGAGGGTGGAGGAGGTGTGGGTATCAAGCCTAACAGACTGTGGTCTGTTAGTGAGGAAGTCCAGGGTCCAACTGCAGAGTGATGTGCTGATGCCAAGGTTGGTGAGCTTGGAGATCAGCTAGTTAGGAATGACGGTATTGAAGGCAGAACTGAAGTCAATGAATAGCATCTTGATGTAGCAGATGCTATTCTCCAGATGGATCAGGGCAGAGTGGAGAGCCTCGCTGATGGCGTCCTCTGTTGACCTGTTGGGGCGGTAGGCGAACTGATGTGGATCAAGAGTGGGGGGCAGGCAGGATTTTAGGTGTGAGAGGACCAGCCTCTCAAAACATTTGGCAGTGATGGGGGTGAGGGTGACTGGGCGGAAGTCATTGAGGGCCGTTGCAGCAGCATGCTTTGGCACTGGCACAATGGTAGCAGTTTTCAAGCAGGTGGGAAGGACTGGTTGCCAAGGACAGGTTGAAAATATCTGTGAAGACCCCAGCCAGCTGTTCTGCACAGGCCCTGAGCACCCGGCCTGGGATGCCATCAGGGCCAGCAGCCTTGCGGGCGTTCACTCTGCTCAGGGTGGTGCAGCGTCGCTGACGGAGAGTGTGAGTGGCAGGTCATCAGGTGGAACCTGACTTCTGGTGGGCGGTTCTGAGTTCCTTCGGTCAGAGCGAGCATAGAAGATATTGAGCTCGTCTGGGAGGGAGGCATCACGTGTAGAAGGGGAGGAGATGGTTGGTTTGTAGTCCGTGAGGGCATGGATGCCCTGCCACATGCGACGGGGAGCAAAGTTGTTAAAATACAACAAACATACATAAAGGTAAAGCATTTGCTGCAAGTCAATGCTTCCATACAATGCGTGTAATTCCAATAAGTTATTATCAAACCAAGCTGTGATTTAACATCATTAACATTAGCTTTAATTTTTTTCTCCCTTAAGTAGCTGAGGGAAGCTCAGGAATGGTTTCATTCGGCCTCTCGTCCTGCTCCCCAGGTGCTATGCAGAAAAATTCTCTGGAGCTCTCCATACCAGCACACTAGAAAGGCCCCCTTCATGGTGGGACAGAGAAAGACCAAACTATTACCATATTACCATAACTGTGCAGTATGACATAGAGTGAATAAATGACTATTCAGTGGTATACATATATGTACGGGAGTGTATATCAGAGTATATATCATTATACATCAGATATATGAGTATATATCAGAATTTCAGCCCACCCCAGGTCTTTTCCCTATTTGGGTCAGTGAGAATAAGGGGCAGAGGGGTCTACATTATGCAGGTCTCCTCATCTACTCCATTGTTGCCTAGACAACAGTACATCCTTCCATTTTAAAGACTACATCATAGAAAATGTATCAATATCTTTGGAAATCATCTGAACAGCAACACCTCAAAAACTATAAACAATGCTTTTTACACACAAATCAGCCTAGTCCTTCTTCTCCTCAGCTGCCCTGGCACATGTTTGTGTCTCTACGCCATCCTGCAGCTCGACTTTGTTCTATTCCTGAGCTGCACTGTCAGAGGTTAGCCTTATAGCATGTTCTTGCCTTTTATCTGGCTCCTGACCTCTTGCCTGATGACCTTAACCTTGCATCAAAAAGACAAAGAATATCAATGTCATCCATGATTTTAAACTACAAGTCCAGCTAAGTCACTAACAAGCCAGCTGCATTAATGGCAGTTATACCATTTGAAATTTGCGTGACAACAGGGGTAACATCATTACAAAGGTAGTCTATGTATTTTATTTCATGAAAAAAGAAAAAAAATGGAAATAGAGCACATTAGTAAACAACACATTTTAAGTTTATAAATGATCCTTTTATTTAGGTATATAAGTATAAAGTTCAATGGATATAAATGAATAATTTTTAAAAGGATACTTTCTGATTAGTTTGTCTTAATGTTTGAATGAGAGTGAAATGGTGACACAGTAACAGAGTGTACATAATATACAATCACACAGTAAAGCATAAATGCAGAATTAACTTTCATCCAAAACTCTTGTTTTGAATAAACAGACCAACAGGAAATGGATACATTTTCATACAAAATAGTTCTCCCTTCTCTAAGCGTATTGCTTTTCTCTAAAGCAGCTTTTTTAAATCAGGAGGCATGGGCTTGATTGAGGTTAAGAAATGGTGACACAAACACTAAAATGACATAAATCGTACATTTACAGATACGTGTCAACTAAATATTAGACTAAATGATATCAGATATGTAATGCAAATATGTTTTTACAGAGTGAGTGGAAAGGGTGAATGTGGACAGAAAGCTGGTTCTTACTCGAATATTTTGGAATTGTCACTGTATTGTGCATTTATCAGCTACACAAATCCCCACTGCTCCTCCTACCTCTGCACCTGCTGCTACACCTGCAACTGCACCTGCAACTACACCTGTAATTGCTCCAACAGCTGAACAACCAATAATGAATGCTTTCTTTAAAAATTCATTATTTCTCTCAGCTTTTTCTCTAGTTGCTCCTCTCCTCATCTCCTCTTCAATCGCTTCTTCAGCTCTCTTGAACATCTCATTGGTGTAGCAGCTTCCTCCATTCACTGTCACCATCTTATCAATCTTCTGCAGCAGCTCTGTGACCTGAGTGTGATTACTCAGATCCTTGTTGTTAAAGACATGATATCCTCCATGACACTGTCTGATGAACCCAGCAAGCATTTCACTGCCATTAATATATTCTTCAATAGTTATTCCCTCCAGCTGGTCTCCATGCGTGAACAGCACAATTGTGTACCTGGCTGCTTCAGCACCAAAGGTCTCCTGAATGATCCTCACTGTGTCCTGCTCCTCCTGTGTGAATCTGCCCAGCTGGATCACCACCAGGAACACATGGGGTCCCGGGGAGGACAGGCAGATACATATCTTAATGTCCTGAATGATCTCACTGAGCCTTTTAGCCTCTTTACTGAGCCTTGTGTCAAACAGGCCTGGAGTGTCGACCACGGCAACCTCTTTCCCATCCACTGTCCCTCTTTCTTTCTCACATTGTGATGTCACAGAGGAAGAGCAGAGCTTTGATTCAAATGCTTCTCTCCCCAGGATGGTGTTTCCTGCTCCACTCTTTCCCACTCCAGTCTTTCCCACCAGTGCAATCCTCAGCTTTTGTATTTTCTGCTGTTTCTGTCCTGTTGGATAACAAGTACATTCCATTACCTCTTTCACACTGTTGAAAGTTGAAAAAAGGCTAATAAAATGATAAAAAATAATGAGATTAAGTAGAATTTGTGAAGTGAAAAGCACTTCAGTTTGGAATAAGATATTTATCCAGCAATTTATATATATATTTATATATATCTCCAATTGGAATCACTAATGACCTGTAGCTGATGAGCATTCACTCTGTGTGGAGAGAACAATTACTTGAGAAATTATATACTAACTTACCACTCATTTTGATGTTGCTCATGTTTGCTTGGTGTGGTGTTGGTAAATCAAGGTATGTAGACTCAGCAGATGAGTATCTAATCTTCTGCAGTTTGTGACTCTGTGAGCTGCAGTGGAAGTGAACCTGCTCTTATACACCTGTATCCTCCTGGACACACATACTGATGCAGCATCACTGTAACCTGGAGTGACAGGAGGAGCTGAGCTGAGGTTGTGTTAACTGAGTATTTTCTGTCATTGACTGAATTTTTTTAACAATGACAGAAAAATCTGAAGGCCGTCCATCACTGAGGGCGATCTACTGTAGCTTTAAGTAATTCACACCCCTGTCCAGTTGGTGGCGAGTGTGCATATTAATTAGCTATTGTCTAGTCTTGTCTTTGATCTCACGTGCATGACCTCGTTGTCTAGCTGGCATTAGCCATATGTCGCTACATACCATTGCAAAATGTCACACAGCTGAGTGTCCGAAATCTCTTAAAAAAAAAAAAAACGCGTTGATAAACGAGGTGAAAAAAGAGGGATTGATGCGGTGGAGGATGAAGGACAAGCAAGTAATACTGATAACGTTTATCAGCCAGCGGCAGCTAATGTTACGGGGCAAGCAAGTGGCAGCAAAGAGGTCAAGAGAGAGAACTGGGTTCAGTGGGAGCAGGAGTTCACGTGGCTGAGGAGGGAAGATTGGGGTTGGGGAACCTTTGCGTTTTTTTTCCGATGCTGGTGGTAAAGCGATACTTTTAAAACGGTGCCTAAACGGTGCCTGAACCAAAGCTTAACCTTTTCGCGCCTACGGTCACACTGGTGTGATTAGCCGTTTAGCACATATGCTAAATCCAGTGCGATGAGAACACGAGGTTGGAAAAATTCTAGCTAATTCTAGCTTTGAAGGAAACAGCGATTTAACATTAAAAATATAGCAAATGCGGTGGTGAAAACTAATGAAAACATAACGAACCATGTAATGTAACGCTACATAGCATAAAAGAAGTTATGTCTGAAAGGGTTAAAAAAAAAGCACAAAACGACGGTAGACGACATAAAGAACGACTTTTTTATTGCTAAGGCAAATTTGAACTTTAAGTTGAACAATATACTAACTGTTAACAGTTTAAAGTATACTTAAATATATAAATAAATACAAAACACTTAACAAATTTGCATAATAAGTTCATATAATAAATAAAACCTAAAACAACTACAATAATTTAACACTAAACAACAGTTACAGTAGCCTACTGTAACGTCCGTTTCGGAGCACCAGAGGGCATATATTTCAATCGACGGCGCTCAGGCATTTAAGTGGCACGGCATTGAGGGACCGAAATCTGCGTTGCGATTCGGTCCGGTAGATACCAGTCATATAGAAACCGGTGCCATATTGGCACCGGGTTTTGGTACCCAACCCTATTCGTGTGGTGTTGACATGAAAAGTGACTGCACGGTCGGTGTCTCTGTTCATCTTTTCTCTTCATGTCCTTACAAATGGATAATCTATAAGCTTGTTCCATATATTAATTATTAAGAAATGAAAATGAATGAATGAAAATTAAACGCTATTAAAAATGTCTTATTACCATGCCACGTTCAAAGTCACTTAAATCACCTTTCTTCCCCATTCTGATGCTCGGTTTGAACTGCAGCAGATTGTCTTGACCATGTCTACATGCCTAAATGCATTGAGTTGCTGCCATGTGATTGGCTGATTAGGAATTTGCGTTAACGAGCAGTTGGACAGGTGTGCCTAATAAAGTGGCCGGTGAGTGTATATATATAGAACAAATGAATATGTTCCTGATAAAACTGAAATAGAACCTTACCCATTTTGTTGCTTTTGTTGCCTATATTTGATTTATGCTTTCTTGGTAGATAAAGGTGTGTGGACCCAAGAGAGGAGTATCAGATCTGAGTTCAGACGTGAGACCAGCAACAGAAGTGCACCTGCTTTTATACACCTGTATCCTCCTGGACACACCTACTGATGCAGCATCACTGTAACCTGGAGTGACAGGAGGAGCTGAGCAGCAGGAACAGACATTATTTTAAATCACATGCTTTACAATCTACAGTCTACATAATGTACAATTACAGTAGATTTAGCACAGGTACAGTGTACATTATCATGAGGATATTCTGTATTTCCATTATCAAATACCCAATAGAAGCAGAGTTGTACTGTTAAAAAATAATGTACTACAACTTCTTTTACTCTCAACATTCCACTCTAAGAGTGTATCTGCTTACCTTTCTAATTATGGTCCCACAGATCCTGGTCTCTGTTGTGTGAGTCTGTCACGCAGTTTCTTTGACATCACGTGGTTTACAGTCAGAGGAGAGCTGATTGTTTACCTTTTCTACCAGAGCATATCCATTTACGTTTGTAATTATGGTCCCACAGATCCTAGTCTCTGTTTTTGAGAATCTGTCATGCAGTTTCTTTGACATCACGTGATTTACAATTAAAAGAATGTCATCTCTTCTGTTTATGGATGTCTGTCACAAGGTATATATTCCATGTAATATCAGTTACTGTGAGAAGAGTGCAATAGAACAATTGTACCTAATATTGTTATTAGCTTAGTGGATTCTCTTATCTAGGATGCCTTGCGTATCTCATGTTTAACACATTATCCATTTGTTGCGTTGAATGGGTTTAGAGGCAGTAAAGAACCTTGTTCAGCAACAATGCCTCGTTTGGGACCTGAACCTGGAACAGCTCCCTGCCCTGACCCCACACAGGTAACCATGCTGTATATGAAAACGACAGGAGTCTGTCCTCACTGCTCTGCCTCTTCTGTCGCTCCACAGCCACAGTGACGCTGCACGAGTGGGCGTGTCCAGGAGGGTACAGCTTTATAAAAGCAGGTGCACCTCCACCTCTACTTATCTGAGGACAGAGAGTCGCTGCATTAGACTCATCTACACACCTGTACTGCTTTAAACACCTGCACAGTCTACAAACCATTACAGTCTGCACACCTGTATGATCTACACACTGTGAGGAAAACAAAAGAAAGTGTGCGAAAGAAATGGGTAAGTCTTGGTTTCTCATTGAGAAAATAAATGCTTACATATGTTTTACAACTAAATGCTTAATACAGAGCAATATAAAGAAATTTAGAATTTTGTTAATGCTTTAACTTATATTAGTTTATGTGAGATAATGTCTCTTAGTTGTTTAATTATACTGGGCTTGAGTATTTATAATGGTGGAGCTATTTTTGCAAGTGTTTCTACTAACTCAGGTCAGTCAGTTTCACTCAGTTTCTCCAGCTCTTTTTTGTTTATCTTGTTCAGTTTCTCTAGTTTCTTCAGTACATGTGGTAAGGTGGTGAGTTACGAATCCTTTGTTGTGTGGTTTAAGGCAATTAAAAAACCTAGATAACAGGTATTATAAAATTGTAGGACGGATGACATGCAGTTCCACTTCAACTGAATGTGCAAGTGAGCTCATTAAAAATAGAAGTATAACAATACAATGTCAATTATCAGCAGCAAAGATCCTAAATGATGAGGAAGGAGTGACACTCCATGAATAAATGTATTGCTAGATGGTTGATGGTTGCACTGCTCTGATATGAAATACTTAAATAAATGGAAAAAATAAACATAGCTCACACAGTATATCTTTCTGTGAACAACACAAAACTCTCTTGACAATAAACAATTAAATAACCTACTTTCTATTAAAAACAATGTACTTAAGAACTATTTCTTTAATTAACAGTATCACACCTTCAGTTAACCGTTGAAAGTTTTTGATAGATTGAAAGCTTGGCTTTTCAAGAACATTAATGAAGGTGAAAAAGGTGAAATCGTAAGGACTGAATTGTTTTACAGTCCCACAAAAAATGAATTATGTTATAATCTAATGAGAAATATTTTGTTCAGCTAAAGAATATATTGCAAATATTTTTAAAATATATTAATGCAAAGGAGAAATACATTGTAATATACCAAAATGTCCATAATTTAAAGATTTCAATATATCAGTTGGGCTAAAAAATCCCGTTCTCTGCAGTGTGTTTGTGTGTGTGTGTGTGTGTGTGTGATCTGCACTGAAACACTATTTGTTTTTTTAACTAAGTCCTAACTAAGTACAGGTTTCTGTAAAGGGAAGCACCACCGTCATGCATGAAAAACAGTAAAACAAGTAATTTATGAAGAGATGTTAGAAGGATTATGAGTAGTTAAATGGTAATAAAAAAAAACTAACAATATACACAAAATCAAGGTAAAACTCAATTCTTGTCTTTTTGAAAAAGGAATTGTCTTTGGTGAATCGTAACACTGCGTCTGGCAAGTACCTGTACAGTGTAAGAAGGAAATGAAAATAAATATCTGAAGAACTCAACAATGGGCTTACAATGGCACCAGAATAGAGTACAAACTATACGAGCTCATTTTTACAATGAGTTATTTTTAATATGCTTCATTTCATTTAGTCCCAATTTTCCAACTTTTTCTCAATTTGTTTTCTTGTGTGAAATCCTTGACTTATTATAAGTTAATGCTGCTTCCCTTGAATGAAAAAGAAATCAATTAATTCATCAAATGAATTTAAAGAAACTCCACAGCTGAGAGTTGAAAAGTAGGAGCTTGAACAGTCACTACTCCCTGGCTGCTATAGCTTTGATTTTTTTCTTAGTAGTCACAATACAAAACAGCCTGCCTTTTCAGGCGAATGACGCTCTCCCCCCTCCGGTCATAATAACAAAAGGGCTGTGCTTTGACACATTCTCTCACAATTAGGAAAATTAGGTAGTCTATTTCTCGTGGGTTGCTCAGGACAATGACTCCATCTTCCCCAAATACTCTTTGGTTTGGGAATGGCTTGTGTTGGTTGTGCTGTTGTTGGCATTTCACTGTGAAGCCAGACTCAATAAATTCAAGATCCTTGACATTTCAAATCCCTTTTGCCTATTCAGTTTTTAGAACAATTTGTCTGATGTCCTAGTTAAGGAAGCACACAATATCGGATCATTAGTGGATCACTAGACATAAACATAGACATCTACAGTTTAAGAGGCCAATTATTTGTGTAGCCACCCAGGTATTGTGTGAACATGTGAGCAAAAATTCCACAATTTGTATATGCATCAGAAGAGGTTAATTAGAGTGAGATAAAGTTACAGTGCTACAGTCTTTACACTGCAATGTAATAATGTGCTATATATTTTTCTACTAAATAACTACAAATTATATGTAAAGCATCACTAAGGAAACACCTTTCTAGGTTATATATTAATAACAAAATAACAACTCAAGAGTATATATTGATCATAATGATAAGCTCTCTTGCTTTTCAGCAGCAGATGTCCCTGACCTGAGGCTGGTGTTAGTGGGGCTGAGTGGAGTTGGGAAGAGTGCGGCAGGAAACACCATCCTGGGCAGAGAGGAGTTTAGATCAGGGATCAGCTCCTCTTCTTTGACCCTGCAGTCTGAGAGAGGAGAAGGAGGAGTGTGTGGGAGACGCGTCACTGTGGTGGACACTCCAGGCCTGTTCAACACTGAGCTCTCAGAGGGGAGACTGAGAGAGGAGATGGAGAGAGCTGTGTCTCTGTGTCCCCCTGGACCCCACACTTTCCTCCTGGTGATTCAGCCGGGACGATTCACTCAGCAGGAGAAGAGAATGATGGAGAAACTGCAGGAGCTCTTTGGGAAGAGAGTGAATCAGTACACTGTGGTCCTCTTCACTTGTGGAGACAGACTGGAAGACACAACCATTGATGGGTTTATCAGAGAGGACACAAACCTGCAGCAGCTCCTACAGAAGTGTGGGGATCATTACCATGTCTTTAACAATAAGAACCTGGGCAATATCAACCAAGTAAGTAATCTCTTTGAGAAAGTAGAGTACATGGTGGAGAGGAACACACCTCCATTCTTTCATATGAGAGATCACAGAAACTCTCATATCATGGGGATGTTTACTGTTCTACAAATAATTCTTTCATTTGCTCAGCACTTTGCTAAACCAATAATTGTGGGAGTTCTCGGGGCAGCAGTTGGGGCTGTAGCGTGGGGCATCCCTGGGGCTGCCAGAGGGGCAGTAATAGGGGGTGTTGTGGGGCAAGTGTGGAGGAGAGGTAGAAATGGAGGCAGATTACGGTAGGAGAGACAGACTCAAGTAAAGAACTTTTTCACTCTTGATATCAGCTTTTAACTATGAAAGGAGATATTAGTGAAAAAGTAATAAAATTAGATTTTAAACAAATAATCATATGCCCAAGACTGCATTTTCTGAGTAAGAACAATTGGTGGTATGTTCATACACACTAGAAGTGATTTAAGATTTTTTGGGTGGGTGGTGGGGAGTGGTAGCTATCTACAGTGCAGTTCCTGAATAGTTCACATCAAGCGCATCAATCTATTACAAGATATTATGAGCCCCCGACTGTCTTTACACTGCCAGAGGGAGAGACAGAAAAAAAAGAAGAAAAAAAAGATAAAGTTATTCTGATTTATCGTAGCTAACATATTTTCCCCAAATTATTTTAGGTAACATTACTGTGAAGCACTGGCCAGTTATGGCTTATATGTAGCCATGTAAGAGTTATGATTTCACACATTTTACTCTGACACAACTGTATTCCTTCAGAATATTCCACTGGAAGCATATCTGTACATGAAGCAGTTTATGCAGTGTGTGATGTCAGCCTACCTCCAGTTTTAGTCTGACAGCACAGGACAGAACAACACAGACCCACAACCTACCTGCCAGCCTGTACATTCCAGTGGTCATATGGGATTAAAATACAAGGAATCAATTCTAACGCAATCACATTATTACAAGTAACATTAATTAAATTGGGATTATTAATTAATGCACCAAAAATGGTGCTTTTCTGAGATATTAGTCCAAGTAACTGGAACAATTTAGTAGCATAGAAGATTTTCCACAACATGAGAATACTTACCCAGCCAAACATGTACTCAGTCTTGTGTGGGTCTTCACACTGACATGAACTTTGCTCTTTGCAGCCAGAATGTGCATGCCTCTACCTACTGTGACATTGTTTGAGGCACCAGCAGGGTCTATAACAAATACTGATATAACAATAAACACTGTATTGAGGCAAAAAAACACTGAGACAGACTCATCTCTATAATGCAGTTTAAATACTCCACTCATATGAATTAGGAAATATTATTTTGGACTCACACAACATGTTGTATGACAATCAAATCCAATGGGCATGAGTGGAAAAAAGCAGTTTAAAACTGAATACAGAGAATGTCACTTCACTGTCTAATTGGCTAAGCATCTAGCATTTTTTAAATGTGCAGTTTAGCACAAGTGCATGGATGCCAAATGACATGGCAGGAAAAATAAAGGCTTTCTACACATGAACAATGCTGTCTTCTTTAGACTTTTGATACACTTTAGATTAGACAATCAAAAGCAATGCAGCTGAGAAACAGGGCATTCCACAGTCCTCAGTGTCTAAGATTTGAATGATGATAGAAGGAAACGTTCATAGATGCCTTGCTGGTGTGTACTCATTTTAACACATCATTTGCAGCCTTTATTCACTGGAATATGGAAGTACTGACCATCTTCAAGCTTGGCTGTGTGCATGAAGGCACATAAAATGTGATAAAATGTGTGTTTTGTAGAAATTTAGGACATAGTTCTGGTCAAATGAGTTTGTGTAAACATCTAATGAACCTGTACTGTTTGAGACCTAACAAACTAAATTTTAAACAAGAACATGGCTGCTCTGGCAATATAACAGAAGAAATTCAGCTGTTAGGATTTCTGCTGCATGTGGCTGTCTGTCCCCTGTCTGCTTGTTCTCTTCCGAGCGCTTCGTAATAAAATGGCGGTACTCAGCTTGGTGGTGCCTCATTTTTGCTGACTCAGCTTTGCCTCATGGATGCTTTACGTGTGTTTTAGGTCTTTATTCTATTCAGCTGGCCGGATGGTCACTATGCTGCTGCATGTTTAACTCCACCTGCGCTGTGTGCTCTTATGTAGGCCATAAGGCCATCCTCCTTCCCCAAGCTCCGCCAGACCTGCACCCCATATCCTCAAACAAGGGGACAAGAAACGCAATACTGTGCAGGGTGGTACAGCTAAGCCTGGCCAATGTACCCAGCTACTGTGGTGGGGGAGCTTGTCAATTCAAGAGTCAAGAGAGATTTTATTGTCAGCCCATATTCAAGTATACAGCAGGGTTGAAATAACATTTCCCTGGGACCCATGTTGCTACATTCAGACAGTTAAGGACAAAGACAATGTAAGGTGCACGGAATAAAATCAATAAATAACAAGACAGTGGGTACAATAAATACCAGAAGACAATAAATGTGACAGTAAATGTGTGTGGGTTGTGGCTGTGTACTG
Source organism: Megalops atlanticus (assembly GCA_019176425.1). Classification (NCBI taxonomy): domain Eukaryota; kingdom Metazoa; phylum Chordata; class Actinopteri; order Elopiformes; family Megalopidae; genus Megalops; species Megalops atlanticus. The sequence goes on from CM032894.1 coordinate 606,457, forward strand.
TTCTTGTTGCTCTTGTGTTTTATCAATGAGAAAATAATAATAGGCAATTGAGAGCATTGCTTATGCATGCATCATTCTTTGTTGTCCTCAGATTTCCCCTTTCCTCCTTCCCTCTCACAGCTCCAAGGAGAGTCAGTAATGGACTGCAGGACAAGCACAGTGTATCAGAGAATGTAATGCCCACACTATAATACATGTATATGTAATGAATGTGGTACTATTTAACAGGTACAGAACCGCAGGTAACATCAGTGATAATGTAGTACAGAGCAGCAGGTAAATATCAAAGATAAAGCCTTGGGCTGAAAAGGTGCTAAGTTTTTCACAACGCCAGCGCTGTCATAAGCATAGAGCTTCCAACCAGCATGAAAGAAAACATTATGTTCTCATAACTGTCAAGTGGGATTCCCAATTCCAATCAATCAATTAATCCATCAATAAATTAAAATAGGATTGCATGTAGGGAAAAGGCAATTGATTAATTAATCTACCTAACATTTCTTTCCATGTGATCTACCTATAATAATGGGCAAATTGTCCGCATTCTTATTTATTGGTTTAAAGTTTTGGCTTTCGCTTTAAGGATTTCAGGATCACTCGCCCGTGCAAGAGACAATATAGCACATGTATGTAAACTACACTACCCATAAGGCCATATGAGTGCCCACCCTTTTTGTCCACGCCTCCTGCTGGCCACTGCTGTGCCACGCAGGTGAGAGTTTTTGTTTACACAAATTATTAAAAATACAAATGTAACCTAACTTTTAAGATAATATTTGGCCCTCCTGATAGTCAATGGATACCTAGTTCACCAAGTTTCTTCCTGAAGCGCAACCATCACAACCCAGTACTTCCAGGGAAGGAAGGAAATACATGATGCAAACTGACAGGATAAATGAAGAACAGATTAACAAAGGAATTGTATATATTTCAAATTCTGAATCTGTGAACATTATTTAACTTTGTAAAAGTTAAATAAAATGTCTTTATGTAACTTGCGCACTCCTGTTTGTCATAGTGAGTCAAATGCAAATTTCAGCGCAGAATTATCACTCCGTCAAAGTCTCCTGCAAGTTTAATACAGCAGGGAGGGGGAACTGCTAATTAACCAGAAATTAATGCACAGGAACAAATAATGTTGATATGATTAGATCATTCAAATTCAGATTCATCCATCGAGTGAGTGAATTCTGATTATGGTTTTAAAATAGATGGGAGAGGAAGCAAGACTAAAGTTTCCTGTTCAAAGCAGAGACCGTTTTTCATGCAGGTTTAGTGGGCTTAGTCTGCAGCATCACAGGATGAGCAGAAACTGCAGGAAATGTAGGGGAGGCATCCTCAGCAGGACCTCAGGAGAGCGAACGGCCACCGCGCAACACTACCGCTGTTTCACCAGGTAAGCGAATGGCTTTCTCGTCTCTTTGCGCACATTTCTGAAGTTCCCGGTTCCCATTTTAGTGATCTTCCACATTTAAGTATCATTTATGATTAAAGTCTGTGGGCTGGTTACACACCGGATACCCCTCCTGACTGCAGGAAAATGGCTGTGGCTTTGGGTGAAATTAGACATGGTCGCACAGGGACTGCAGTGTACTGCAGCGGCCAGGACAGAGCCCCGACAGGACAAGATGGCCGTCTTCAGCAGGGGAGCTTACTAATGCTTTAAAAGAGGAGTGGAGCACAACACCACCAGCTTTCTACAAGACACTAGTAGACAGTCTTCCATAATGCATCGAGGTAGTCATTAAGGCCAAAGGTGGGCCAACACACTATTCATTTCTTTATTTAAAGACGTTTTATTCATAATATTCATCCGTTTCCTGTGACTTTTAGGAGGATATATTGTAGCGAAAGGCAGTTATTGTCAATCTGGATCTCTCTCTGTCTCTATCTCTCTATCTCCTCTTTTGAATTTCATGGTGTTACTGTCACTAACCCCTCTAGAATGTGTATTGTTGTTGTTTACAGACCACCTGGCCCCCTGGGAGACTTCCTTTAGGAAATAGATGGCCTCCTTCCCAGAGGGTGGAACCCCTGATGGGGGACTTCAGCATTCACCTAGAGACCCCTCAAGCTTCTGGATTCCTCCCACGGCTCCACTTATTTGACTTCACACTCATGCAGTTGTCTCTGACACACAAGGCAGGCAAGCAGCTGGATCTGGTTTTCTCTCAGGGACTGCTTCACCTCAGACCTGAAAGCTACCCCCCTCTACCTTTCTGACCACTACCTTACTTCCTTTGCCTACCCCTATGCCTACCTCTGTCAGTTCTCACATAACATACACAACCTCTAACCTTCAGCTTTCTCTTCCACAGTTTCTGCTTCTTTCCTGCCCCTTGATGCTTTCTCTAAACTTTCTACTGATTCTGCCGGATCCACCTTTCTCTCCTCACTGTCATCTTGCTTTGATTCTCTCTGTCCTCTTGCTTCCAGTTCTGCACGATCTACTCCGCCGTGTCTTTGGCCCCCATGCAATATCAGCGTTACAGCCCTTAAAAGTATATAATGTGCATGTGTCTGTGTTTGTCTGTAATCCTCTCAGTCCTTTAGAGGCCTTGAAGGTGGGGAGCCTCAGAGTGGAAACCCATAATACAGCTTTCCCGGAGCACAAGAACAAGCCTGGCAGACAGTCATGCAGGAAAGCCACACACTTACCCATAAAGCACTGCACTTTCAGTAAGCGCAACAGTAATTACACTGTCTGAAAGACTCCTCTTCAGAAACTGTATGTTTACACAGTGATCAGTGAGGTATGGAGTTTATAAATACTTTCAGTTGGTGTTTGATCACTGGGTTGAGTTTTTAATGTGGAGTTCTAAGAAGAAGAGAGGAAATGACATTCTGAATCTGTCTGGATTGTTTGGTCAGATGGATGGTGTAGAATCAGCAGTGGGCCACAGCAAACTTCACCTTAGCTTTTCATACTCTATATTTCTGAACATACTCCAGCTCTGAGGGTTACAGGTGTGTCTGTGCTGTAGGTCAGAGTGCAGGTGTGTCTCTGTGCAGGTGTGTCTGTGGTGTAGGTGAGAGTGCAGGTGTGTCTGTGCTGTAGGTGAGAGTACAGGTGTCTCTCTGCAGGTGTGTCTGTGCAGGTGTGTCTGTGGTCTAGGTAAGTACAGGTGTAGAATAAGAACATTGGGAAATTCTCAGTAGTGCACATGTATAAATGAAAAACCTTTCTGTCACCCCCTGACCCTGGTCATTTCTGCCTGCTCCTCTGGGTCGAGTATGTCACTGCTGTGTTTTATCTTTTAGCTGGCCTTTGGTTTTTAAGGGGACGGCATGTGTGTCTGTACTGAATGTGTGTAGCAGGGTGTGTATGTGCATGGCGTTGTGTGCTGGTATCTGCGTGTAGCACAGTGTTTGCGTGTAGCACAGTGTTTGCGTGTAGCATACTGTTTGCGTGTAGCCTAGGTTATGTAATCATGATTGACAGCCAGACCTCGGTGCTTCAGGCTGTGTGTGGTGTGGGGATGTTAGGGTGTGTGGTTGTTAAGTGGGGTGTGTGGCGTGTGGTTGTTAATGTGCCGTAACACGCGCAGTGTCAAGTGTGGCGTGTGGTTGTTAATGTGCTGTAACGTGCAGTGTTGAGTGGGGTGTGTGGCGTATGGTTGGTAATGTGCTGTAACGCGCAGCGTTGACTGGGACTCGCACCGTTCTGTCTGTGCTCTGCCTCGCCCACGCTGCCCTCAGGGCTGCTCCTCTCCTGGCTCTCCTCCGGAGGGGCCTCAGGCTGTCAGAGTCCTCCAGCCCGCTGTCATGGCCGCCGTGGTCCTGGGACGGGCCCGTCGCAGAGAAGGTGACCCGTCGCAGAGGCTGAAAGACAGCAGGGGCCATAAACACCCACAAAACAGCAGCGCCTGCTTTCCAAAAGCAAGGACATTCAGTCAGAGCATTCATTCTCTTTCTAATGTTTGAGTGAATTAAAATGAGCTCCCAGAGTATGAGGTGAAATGAGTCAGAGAGAGGTGGAGAAAGAAGAGAGAAGGGGATGAGAAAAAGAGAAGGATGAGGACAGAGAGTATGATGAAAGAGGGATGAGGGAGAGATAGAGGAGAAGGGAATGAGAGTGCAAGGATGTGGGGAAGAGAGAGAGAGACCTATAAGTAGTGAGACCACAAAGACTACAAAGAGGTGCAGGGTACCTACAGGTCAGCAGCAGTGAGGTGCAGTAGTGAGGTCTGTTGCTTCAGTCTATCGTCTATTGCCTCAGTGAATATGCAGCTGTGTAAATGGGTAACGTTGTTAAAAAAATTGTAACTGGTGTAAGTCGCTCTGGATAAGAGCGTCTGCTAAATGCCAGTAATGTAATGACCGATTCAGTTCTGATGGAGACAATGAGATCATTCCACCATTAGGGGGCATAAAGGGGCTTTTTAGTGAGTTTGGCTCTGAATATTTTGGCTGTGTCCCAACATTTTTCTGCATCCCAGACTCAATGAAGTGCCCTGAGCACTTCATTGCAAAGTGGCTCACGGGGCCAAGGGTGTCCCAGTCCAGAAAAGGATCTTTAACTTTAACTTGCCAAAACTTGCTCCCTTTGACCAAGTGCACAACATTGGTCAGATATCCCAGGATTCCTTTCCTCTGATACCTCAGGGTATGCATTTACACAAGAATTCACCCATGAATTTAAACCTGTGAGTTACACTCAACTGCGGCAGCACTGAACAACTCCTGTTTTAAATTAAATTTACCAAAAATTGTGCCCCAAAATTACTATAAATTGAATTTCAATACATGAAGGACATTTTCCCACATTTCAAACAGTGGTTATAACAGCAATTACCTCTGGTGTGCTTTAATTATATTATGAAGACTCTGGAAAGATGACAAAAGAGTGTCTAAAATGTTTGCATTTGACTTTGTGTTAAGTATAGGTCTGCTCACTTACTTCTCGCTCACTCAGTTGGATTAGGACAGCCTGTGTGAAGTCTCTTGAAAGAGCAGCCATTTATAACAGGCTGACATCGCCACCTGGTGGCAGGAAGAGCACACACAACATAACACCCATAAATAAACTTTCACTTCGTCATTTGAGAGGAATCTCCCTTCTCTGTTCAGGACAGCAAATACGAGACATCAGGAATGTCTCATCAACAGGAGCTTAAAATTGGTTTACGATTTACAAAAGTGGTCTCTATGTCTGCTCCAATGATCAGCTTTTGCTTTATTAACAATTATTGGTGAAAGTTTTTGCAAGAAGATGATTTGCTGACCGTTCAATGTCACCATTAGGTAACAAGGAAAGGCCTGCAAGACTCTGTTTATACACTTTGAAGAAGATGGTCTAATAATTGTGTTTAATGCAATATATTTTTTCACCTACAGTTGCCATCAGCTCATTTCCAAGACTAAGATATTGTGTTTATTTAGAGTAAACCAAGCAAGTGATATAATAATGGACAAATTGTCGGCATTCTTATTTATTGGGTAAAGTTTTGGCTTTGGATTTAAGGATTTCAGCTCAAGAAACACCCAGGCAAGAGACAACATAGCATATGTAATATGAACTACACTACCCATAAGGCCATATAAATTATGTATGTGAGTGTCATGCAGGTGAGAGTTTTTGTTTAGTTATTCACGAAAATATTAAACCATAAATGTTACTTTGCTTATGAGATAAGATTTTGTCTGGCCCACCCGTTAATCAACATATACCAAGTCCACCAAGTTTTTCCTGAGCGGCAAGGATCACAGCCCGGTACTTCCAAGGAAGGAAGGAAATACATGATGCAAACTGACAGGATAAATTAAGAACAGATTAACAAAGGAATCGCATATATTACGAATTCTGAGTCTGTGAACATTATTTAACTTTGTAAACATCAGTCCGCAAATGTTTTTTATGTAACTTGCGCTCTCCTGTTTGTGATAGCGAGGCAAATGCGTAAGTTTGAACACAGAATTATCGCACCATCGCAGTTTCCAGCAAATTTAATACAGCGGGGAGGGGAAACTGCTAGTAGGGTGACCAGATGAAAACAGAATGTGGGACATGTTACCAACGCTGAGAGGTAACCTAAAACTTTGATATAATGTCTATCTAACTGAGGAAACATTTGGGGACATTCTAAAATGCTTAACGTGGCTTAATGTTCCAAAACTGCGATCAATGATCACCAGATTTCTCTCGGACATCTTTTGTCAGAAACACTTCCTCCTGTCAAAAAAATCAAAACTGAAATGGTAGGAGTACGGTCGTTATCTCACATCAAGCGTTTTCCTCTCCACTGACGCCCATTATAAGGAAAAAGCTTAACATAGCATCATGGACCAAAACAGTGACGTATCAGGACTACACTTCTCTAACACGTTTCTGATCATGAACACGTTCAAGAACCAATACGACGACCCCCATGGGTTTAATATAAACACTGACGTTTTCATTGAAGTTTTCCACACAGGAACCCAAATTTGGTGATCATTGGATGGTATTTTGGAACATTAAGCCACGGTAAGATTGTTCCTTATAATGGGCGTCAATGGAGAGAACTGCAGGTCCCTGAGATACCAGTAGGGAGCACTAATGTGCAATGGAGTTAGCTAAGCCAGCATCCTCCCCTGTATCAGAGAAAATATCACAGGAATAGGTTCACTAGCCTAGCTCACTAGAGGTTTTACTCCATGCACCCCTCTACTTCTGCATATTCTAATTTCATTTGAACGCAAACATTTGTATGGCGGCACAGTAACTCGCTGCAGTCATTCCCTTGTTCTAAGTGTCAGTGAGGGGTTGAGTGTCAGGGAGAAGACCAAAGCTGTGTGAATATGGTTGAATGAGGGAGGGCACACAATGCCACAGCTGCCACAGAAAACATGGACTCATCTCTGTGGGACTCTGTGGGACAGAGAGATGTGGCACAATGCCAGAGCCTCACCGCTTTCTCTGAAAGGGAGCATGAGCTACTCACACAACAAAAAAGTCTTTCTAAGCCAAACCAAACTTTTATTTTTCTTGGACAGTTACAGACATTGCTTTACACTCAAAGTATTTATCAATGTTGAAACATAATTTGCACACGACACAAGTGGCAGTTTGTTTCAAAGAAAGACTAAGATCAATACTTGTCCCTTGTTACATTACTGAAAGTATCTTCCCTTCTACCAGCAAGAGACTGTTACCTCTGCCTGCAGTGAAGGTTAGAGGAGCCCAAACAGTATGGTGATAGTTGCTCTCCATTGACCAAGCCACAGTATCTGAGAGCCCCTCCATGAAAGGGTAGAAAGTTCTTCTGTTCAGTAATGGTGTTTTTCACATTTCTGCCTATTCTGTCATGACACTGTCTGTGCCGGTTCAGCATGCATGTCCTGTAACTTCTTTCTTCTTCACTAAGTGAGGCATTAGCCCTAATGACTCACAGTACTACCATCAATAACCCACACTCTAAACCCCGACGTTGAATTAAAAGTGAGTTGACACCCCAATACATGATAAAACATAAGTGAGTAAATAATCATATATAGGTGAGTAAGTAATGTTTATTATTATTATTATTATTAGTAAGTAATGTTCTTTTTCACTAGCCAAAGCAAAGCAAATAGTTCTTATTTTCTCCCTTGTTCCCAAAGCTGCTTACTGGTTTAAATGCTGTTTCTCTCACACAGATCATTCTAATGAATCTGGGCCCATGCATTTAAGTCCCCATGCGATATCAGCGTTACAGCGCTTAAAAGTATATAACTCAGGGTATATCATACTAACTGCCCCTGTTATTCTGATAAAAAGACCACATATCAGTAATGGAAACCAAATGAGTCACATGTAGTGCTCAAGGAAAAATGACCTGGGAAACATCACACTATAGATCCCCTATTACAGTAAGAAACCCACAAACCATATGCACATTACTAATGATAACCAAATGAGTTTTCCAAAAATCGGCCACTTACAGCCTAGTACACATAGGAATCAGTACATCAAATTCTGAAAATATTAGATGATGAGGATGGAAATGTGTAACCAGAAGTAAGATATTTTTTTATGAATCGCATATTTCAATGGTAATATTAAAGTTCAATGGAGCAGAAACATACACCACCACCAGCTGTATGTAATATCTAAACTGGTCACCAGGGGGAGCAAAGGCAGATGGAGCTTCTTCCTGCTGAGCCATTTCTCTGCAGGATGTCTCATATTTCACTTCCTCTCAGCCAATCACCTCCGTCGTCATCACACTATGAAGAAAACAAGAAGACAAATAAGGAGGAGCTGTTGAGTGAGTTTAACTGCTCATTCTGCTTCATATAAAACACAGCACAGTGTGTACTCTCTAAAAATGTATCTGTACCTCTTGAGTTACATGTCACCATCTGGGTTTCTTAAAGAGCTTTTCAAGAGAAAATTATATTCTCATCAATATATCTGTGTGATATATAAGATATTACCTCACTGTTATAGGCAGGTTATGATGTCCATCCTTTCTCTGTCATTTTGATCATCGTAGCCTTTCTTTTGGATCCAGGTAAGTATTGTGTTATAATCAGTTTCAGTCATCACATTTTTTCCTTTGAGGAGATTGTACCATTTCTTTACCATATCTGTGGTATGTTGTGGGAAGCTCCTGTTGAAAATGTCCAGCCTGGTTTTACTCTTTGAGCTGCTCTGAAAGTTGTTGTCACTCATCAGCAAAGCTCTGGGTATTGCACTTATGATGGTCAGTTTGAAGGATCTAACAACGTCATCATTACTTATGGCTTCTGCCACCAACTGCCTGGAGTCTCTGGATGTTATACTGGGGTCAGGAGCATGATTTTTCTTTACTTGGGCAGCAAGGTTGTTCATTGAAGTGGGTGTTTTCTGTGCCACACTAAGCATGGCTTTGGCTAATTTACTGTTCTGGTTCAAGCTGACAGCTTTTATTATGCTATCCAGTTTTGGTTGGTGGTCTGCATTGATGAATTCTCCTGGTCCTTTGCTACGCATGTCCTTCCTCACTTTTTTGTTGGTATCAACTGTGCCAACTTCTCTCTTTATCACTTCCTTTGTTTCTTTGATGTGCTTCATGGATTCAGGTCCCTCTGCCATAAACCAGTGGCCTCCACTGATTTCTTCAGTCCACTCTTTGCGTTTGATGAAAGGCTCCCATTGGTCGGGGTCTCTGAGAAGGGCGTCGGCCTCCAGATGTCGTAGTTGTTGTGCAGTGGAAGCAACTTCCTCTTCAGTGGCTCCTGGTTTCATGCCCCGTGCCAAAGCATCAAACACACAGCTCTGGCCTTCACTATGTGCTCTCACTGTTTGGTTGTCGATGCGCACATCATAACTGTCTGGGTGCTGGGCACTCCTGGGTCTGTAGATCAGCTCCACAGTCTGAGTGGCAGCTTTAGAGGTGGGCTCCATCTCCTGCATCTTGGTAAGCTTGCCATGACTGTCCTCTGTTAAGATGACGACCTTAGTGCCAGTGGTTTCTGACAGGACTCTGATATCGAGAATGCTGCCCGATGTCTCTCTGTTCTTGGTCCTTTCAGCATGCGACTGTGACTGTGTATGCACATCTCTTGCAAGCTTCCTTTCGGATTTCACGCCCGCTGGCATGTAGGCAATGTATCTGCTGTTCTGACCAGCTCTTAGTTTTTCCTCTGTGCTATCGCTCTTTAAACCAGTCCTTACATAATCCCCAATGAAGCCATTGATGTGGTCCTGCGCAAGAGAAACCATATGACTGGAGAACTTCTGGTGGAACGTTTCAACCAAAGCATCTGCTAGTAAAGCAGCGATGCTCTCAGCTAATTCCTGCTTGAATGTTTTCAGCATCTCAGTGTCTGAAGCAGACAGCTCACTGGATTTCACTTTCTCATATGAACCTTGTTCATCTTTAAAATCATCCAGAGATTCACAAAGGCTTCTGAAGAATTTTCCACAGAGGGTGGTCACTGCAATGGTGGCATCAATTCCCAGTGTTACCATGTGGGTCACTTTGATGGCAGTGAGAATTTTTCGTGCTGTACCTTCAGCCTCTCCTTTAGCTTCATCGATTACACTAGAGATGGACGAGGAAAGCTGGTTCTGCCAGCTAAGGTCTGCACAGATTGGTTGTAATGCGGAATTGCTTAAGTCCTTGAAAATGGTCAGTAATTCATCTTTTCTGTCCTTATCCTGCATAAGTTCACAAAACTGTTTTTTATCCTCAAGGTGTGAGAGTAAAATGGAGTCTACTAACCCCCACAGGGGCTCCTTTGCCATGTTGGATTTCACTTCATTCATGGCCGTCTTACTGACTTCATTTTTAATAGCCTCTAGAATTTCTGAAATTGCCATCTCCTCCAGGTAACCAAGTCCATAGTCAATGGTGTTTTCCACCATTTGTTTAGCAGTGTGTTTTACTACATTCTTCATGTTGGTCTTCATAACATCATTAATGCCATTTTTAGCCTGATTTGAGAGAAACTTAGGCATTGATTTCAGCTGTTTGCCCAATCCTTTCAATAGCACTTTACAAGCCTTGAAGCCCTTGGCAATCAGCTTTCCAACTCCAAACCCAATGATAGAGATGCCAATGGAAATGGCCTTATCTGTTGCCCAGGATGTCCAGCTGAATTCTCCTGTTACCATGGACTCTATGCCAGAGATGCAGTCTGATATTCCCTCAGTGATGAGCCCCATGCCGACTTGTGCTAGTGCACCACATGTGAATACAGCAAGCAGTGCTCCTGCTATGATCTGTGCCAATCCCAGAAACAACACTGCCAGTGCTCCCCATGGAAAACGAGGCTCCTCCTTCACAGAAAAGATATACTTTAGCCCTTGGTCATAGAGATTATAGGCTTCCACCTGCATGTCTTCTTCACAGTTTGACACCAGTGTGAACACGGGAGCTTTCTCAGCTATTGCATCCCCATCATTTTCTTTTATTTCCTCCAGTTTCTGAATGGCCTTACTGATGTTTTCATCAAGAGCGCCAAGCATGTTGCACTTGTTGATAAGCTGTTGTTGAAGGCTGCTTGTACTGGCCTTGCCAGATTCAATGCCAGACATTTTTACAAACTGCAGACACAGAGTGCATTGCTCTCCTATGTACTTCAGAGACTCTTGTGCCTTCCTCAGATCTTCACTGGCCTTTGTGATGTAATCTTCTGCTCGTTTTTGTATGGTACAGTAGGCATGATTGTAAAAAGCTATGGCGGCCCAACTTGCATCTTGGTTCATAGCTTTTTCAAACAGCTTGGCACTGACCTCCCATTCTTTCTCAATCAGTGCAATATTCCCAAACTTGATATAGTGATAAAAGCAAGAGGAGGGGGAATTCTGACTCTGAGACTCACTTTTTGCTTTTGATATATCAGTTTCCAGGCTCTTTAGCAATTCCTCTCTCTTCAGTTGGTCTATTTCTTCTGATTTCGTTTGCAGCCAAATCCCCCAGAACTCATTCATAACTGCTACAACAGCCCTTTGTTCATCAATATCTGTGTTCTTGTAAATGTCTCTGAGGGTTTTGCAGTACTCTGAAAAGAGTTCCTCCCTCAGTTTCATCTCAGCCATGTCATTCACCATGTTCTCCACCTTTTCTACTGCGAGTCTGCCCCTTGTTGCCTTGGCTTCCTCCAAAGTAGACAATGATCCATAAGAGTCCTGCAGATGTTCAGAGCACATGATCACCTGTGCTGATCCAGGTTTACCTTTACGCGCAGTTCGGCCGAAAGCCTGAAGTTCCACCCTTGTGTTTTCGGAAAGGAATGAGAGAACCACGAACAAACCGCCATTGTTATTTACCTCTTTGGAGACTTTTATGTCGGTGCCACGGCCAGCAAGGTTTGTGGCAACAATAACATCACCAGGATGGAGTTCTTTATCTATGTTGCTCAAACTGTCATTGTCACTGCGTGAGTATAGAATGATTTCCCCAGGGATGCTGTTCTTCAGCTCTTCATAGATCTCCTCAGCCTTGTTGATAGTTTCACAGATCACCAGAGCTGCTCTCCCATTTCTGTATGAAGTGGAGGAAATTTCAGCCATGACAACATGCTTTATTTCTGATTTCCACTCTTCACTTGAAGTCTTTAGTGTACCTTTGACCTCAAACAACTTTTTCCTGTTGAATGATGGCATTGTGCAAGCAGAGAGGGTTGGATACAGATCCTGCAAAAACCGCATGTCTATTGTGCTCCCAAGTGTCCCTGTTGTTCCATATATTTTTCCCTGGTACTGTTCGAAGAAGGAGACATTGGAAATGTAGTTAGTCACTGTTGAAATTGTGCTCATCTTGATTTGGTGCTTTATCTCTAGGAACTGCTGCAGACCATCCCCCCATTTCTTGTTCAGTTCCACAATGCCAGTTGATTTGAAGTCAACAGGACAGATGGATGCATTTTTCACCACATATTCCCGGCCCTCCTTCAGTGACATGGCCAGGAAGCCATTCTGAACCCATGTTGACACTTTGTTCTCCACCAGATTTCTCAGGAATCCAGGGATGCTGATTTTGCTGTTATCATTTTCACACGGAGTGTACTGCAGCTTCTCCTTGATGCATTCTGTAATGGGGTTGATAAGAATTTCTTCTGAGTCATAGAGGGGACAACACAAGCCATCCTCCAAAACAAGGAAGGTAAGGTCTTGAATGTTCTGGCCATTGCTCAGGTTGGGCTTTCTAAGACAAAGCAATCCATCTTTGTCCAAAGTGTAAAGGCAAAATCCATAGTGGACGTATTGCTCCATTTCATGGAAAAAATCAACCAGAGCATCCTGACTTACCGTCTTTAGTTTCTGAAGAAGTTTATCTTTCTCACTACTGTAGATTTCCTCTGCAAATCCTTTGTGGACGATATTGCATTCCTCTGCAATTAGTAAAATGTCCATCGGGTCATTAATGCCAGTGTCCTCAGTGTCAATTGAGTCATAGATGGCCTTAAAGAATGAAGCAGGGGGACCTCGTACAAATGTCTGGATTCCTGTGGACAGTAACCCGTACTGGTTCACATGGCCCCAGATCATAGCAAGAATAACGTTGAGGTGCTGCATGGAGACCATGTTGCTGGACAGGTAGGTCAGCTGTACTCCCTGGTCCAGCAGCAGGGAGTCCACCTCATCGATTATGATGCACTGATAGCCTCGATCGGTCCTGACGTCCTTCATCTCAAACGTCTGGCGAAGGTGGTCGGCAGCGAAGGTCTCGACAGTTCCGAAAACCACATGCTTTTGGTAGCATTCCTTGCGGTCGTTATCATTGCTTTTGTCTGTGTTTGTATCCACTTTGATGCCAAAGTAGTCATAGAAGTTTGCCCATTCCTTTACATCCCTTTGACACAACACAGAAGAGGTGGACACCACGTCTACTTTCTCCCCCCTAAGGGCACGCAACACTGCGAACATTGCAATGACACAAGATTTCCCTTCACCAGTGCCCATCTCCAGCAGCTTTCCTGTGCCAGACAGAGCTAAGAAGCACCAGCTTATCATCTGAGTGTCTCTGGGCCACCATTTCCTTTCTGCTTTGTATGTATGTACAGCATTGCATAGAATCGCTAAGATCTCCTGTAAGGCTTCTGTTTCCAAGCTGTGGCTTAGACTCTTAATTCTTTGTACATCTGTGAAGTTTTCAATTCCTCCCCCAATAATCAGGTCTTTGACATGTTTTACGATACTGTATGATTTCTCCAGTGTTTGTTTGTCAATTTCTTTCATGTCACTTATTTCCTTGTATAGAGTGTCAATACTTTTTATCTTCTCTTCTCTGAGGTTCTTTTCCAAATGCAAAATCAAATTTTGAGTTTCAGAAGACTTTGAGAGCTGAAGTAAAGATTGATTGTTCTCATCCTTCCACTTTGAGGACACTTGATACGTGGTCAACAAATGTAATATCTTCATGATGGACTTGTGGCCTTCGTCATGATGGCAGTCACTCAGTGCTTCCAGGAGCTGCAAAGCCTCTGCTGGTGTCCAAAGGCTCTGTGCCACAAGATTTGAAACCATCTTGAAAAGTTCTGAAGTGTCTGCTGCAGCTTGAGATTGTGCAGCAAAGGCAAATAAGTCCTCAAAGCACCACTCTTCCAGAACAGATGCTCTGTTTTTCTCTGTTTCCATTTCCCTAGTGACCGCTTTCAGTAAAGTCTCAAAAAATTGAAGGAAAAAGGCCTCTTGTGAAGGCAATTCTTTTCCTGTAAGTTTTTTTAACATGGTCACAGTCTTTACATCACTGTTTGTATCTTTGATCATACAGTTGTGGAGTACCTGAAAAAGTGCCCTAAAAAATCTGTGCCTTAGTTCCATTTTCTCACTGAAAACCCTACCCATGAGGCATTGCAAGTCCTCTGCAGCACCCTTCAGGGCATCACTGTTCTCCAGCCTGGAAAGTTTCAGGTTCTGGCCAGTGGTGAGGCATTTTCCTTCAATGATAAACCCACGGCTAAGCTGAGGGCATCCTGCTCCCATTACTTCTAATTTGTATTGAAGGTGGTCTGTGACAAAGTCATCTATGGTACCATACACAATGTCTGCTTTATAGACCTCTGTATATGATGCATTAGAGGTCTTCTTGTTAGTGACATGTGAAATCCCCAGATTCCTGTAGAAGTCAGACCACTCTTTCATTTGCTCCTCAGAGTCAATGTCGGGACTCAGCACAATGTCCACTTTGTTACCCAGGCAGACTTGTATGGCTGCAAACATGGCTGTCACGCATGGATCTTCCTCAAAGCCGACCAGTTCTAGCGGTGTGCTCTTCTCAGTCAGCACCAGAACACACCAGCGCAACATCTGGGTCACTGTTGGCCACCAGCCTTTTGTGTCAAAAACAGCTTTGCAGAGCTGTGAGAGGATTTCTCGAAGTTTCTCCACTTCCAAGCTTGCATGTTTAAACGATTCCTTTCTAAATGGTGCAACATTGGGGGTATTTTCTTTATATCGTAGGATATCTGAGACAATGCATTGTATTTTATCAACCACAGTGGGCTCCAAATTGCTGCAGTTCCTTAATTCAGCCAGAGCTGCACTGAGACTGCTCTCATCTTGGCTTCTGAGGGACTTTTGGAAAACCTGGTGGAAGCTCTCAGGATCAGCAAGGTCAAGAGTTTGGATCAGCGAGTGTCCAGAGTCGTCCGTCCATGTGGGAGATATGCCATACACATGTACCAGAGTAAGGACTTTAGCTATTGAAGCATCGTCTGCATATTTCTCAGACAGCACTTTGAAGACATTCATTGCCTCTGCAGGAGTCCACTGGTTCATTTGCACAAGTTTGAGGAGAATTTCAGTGGAGTGTGCTTCCTCATTCTTTACTTGAACAAGTGTCGATAAAAGGAGCTTAAAGCAACGGATTTCTATATTTAAAATGAAGATAGAAGTTGTTTTGACGACACTCTCCAGAGACAATGTGAGTGTACCGAGAAATTGAAGAGCAAAGAGTTTCTCAGCTGGTAACTCATCTTCTGACCATTTCTTTGCTATGTAGACCACATCACTGATTGAGGTTTCATCACTGGTGAAAAAATGCACAAGGGTCAAATACAGGGCTTGTGTCAGCAGAAAACTCTCAAAAACATTATTTGCTGATTGGCTGATCATCTCCACCAGGGACTGCACACGATTGGACATGCTGTCCAGTGATGCTCCATCAGAAATCTCCAGAGAGAGGACACACAGCTCAGTAATGAGTACCTGAGCGTGCTGTAATGTACTGAGGGAGGGAAGAGCATCTATCCATTCATCAAACAGAAGGGTTTCCAGGACTGACAGTATCTTTCCCACCTGATCGGCTGTCAGCTGATTGAGGCTAAGGTTTGAAATGGAGATGCTGCACTTTGATGAGAGGACTTCCAGAAGTTCATCACTGCCATGTCCAGATTCATCTGATTCCACAAATTCGTCCAAATGGATTTTAAAAACATCACGCTTTGTCTGCCGTTCTTCTGAAATCTTACTGTTCAGCTGTTGTTGTTTCTCATTCATTTTTTTGGCATGTTGGAGAGATTTTTGAAGCCTTTGATTCAGTGCTTCCTGTCTCTTCTCTTCAGCCTCTCTCCTTGCTGCTTCTTCTTCTCTCCTCTTTCTCTCTTGCTCTCTCCTCTCTTGCTCTCTCCTCTCTTCTTCCTGCCTCTTTCTCTCTTGCTCTCTCCTCTCTTGCTCTCTCCTCTCTTGCTCTCTCCTCTTTCTCTCTTGCTCTCTCCTCTTCTTTTCTAATGCTTCTTGATCCCTGATTGGCTTATAAAAGCAATATTCACACTCGTATGCGTTGTCATGGCCAACCTCCCTGTAGTATTCACCCCCATTGTACTTGTACACGAACCGACCGTGGATATGGCATTTAACAAAAGCATCGAAACTACAGCAGGGAGGCAGGACTTTATGACACTTCCAACACCTCAAACGGTTACCCATATGGCACTCTGATGGCTGGTTCCCCATTTTCAATGGAATCTTCAGCAGCTAAATGATGCCTTCCTTTTGCTTCCTGTGGATTTCTGTAATATATCAGAATTGGCATCATCATTTAAATGTTTTATGAAGCAATTCATAACAAAATGATGTAATTTTCTGCTATCTGTAGCTTTTACATAAAACGTGGAGTGATCTGAGAATGCATTAATGTCTGCAGCTGTGGAATGGGAAAGCAGGGAGTGAGTGTGTTCATTGGCAGCACCTGTGGCTTGTTAGGTAGTGGTGAGGGAGTCAGAGGAATCCCTTTATTTGAGCAGACCTAAGTTAGAGGGGAAACAGCAGGGCAATTCCACCTAAAAGCCCCAATGAGAACCAGAATGGGAAGTACGTAAAATCTGTAAATACATGTATTCACTACAATACAACAAACATTCACTGTAAATGCTATTTTCTCATGCCTACATAATATCGAGCATCCACAAGTATTTAACAAAATTATAATAACTAGCTTGCATGAAAAACTACAACAAACTCTTCAAAAACCTGAAGTGTTATCACATAATTCACCCCTAATTCACCACTGTAAATATAGAAGTATGTTTTCTCTGAGTCCTTTCAAAAGGAAATTGTTCTTGACATTGTAACAAGATAACAATGATGACTGTACTTTAGCTGGCTGTGTGCAGTAGCATCCCATACCACCCTACACCTTTTGGGTGAAACACTGCCTTCATAACATAATTTGGCATAAAAGAGATTTTTTTCCTTATAGGATACTCTCAAAGTAAGAGGAAGCAAATCAAAGAAAAAATTCCTGAAGCCCATCCAGGGACCCCTTAGGGCTCTGTGGGTCACAGGATAAGAACTCCAGCTCTAGGACTAATTTCACAGATGCCAGTGTCTGAGTTAGATTTTAAATATTGCAGAATGGGGCTTGAGTCTTGGAGCTGGCACTAAAAGCCAGTGTTGAATGTGTCTCACATAGGGTGAGGTCCACTGAGCAGGTTTTCACATTCCTGAACATGTCAGCACCAGACATCTGTCATTATCCAACATAATTCTGCTGCCACCAGAAATGTCATGTTATTAATAAAAGAAAATTATTTTGACAGAATATCAAGCCTTTCAGAGTGCCAGGGAAGTGTAGATCAGTAAACTGTACAGTTTTATGCTCCTTCACTCTGGACAAGGCTACTGTACCATTTGTGGTTCATTTAATATTCTCTGAGATTGTAATAAAGTGCAGAACTGTCAAAACAACATCAGTGGTCAGGGGAGTTCATGTGACTCTTCTAGCTCTCAAACAACGCGTGGACAGCAGCCCACCCCAAAGTAAGTTTTCCTCCAATCACGCTCATTTTTGTAGATTTTTTTTTAAATCCTTTTTTCGATTTCTGTAGTTGTCGCACAAAACGTCATAGGCAGGTTGCCTGACTAGTGAGTCAAATGAATGATTTTTTAAAATAATAAACTAGTCCATTCAGTACACTGAAAAGATTTGTTAAAAAAGATTTGTTTGTTCAGAAACTGCACAACACTAGTTAGTCATGCCTCTTTAGATATCAAGCTAACTATCATTGCAGTTTACAACATTTTCATTGGTTGCACTTCTAAAGTTTCTCATTTGAATTGTACCCTAGTTACATCAATGTACCTACCTACACAGACTCGAGGAAAGATATATAACTAGTTTCAGCAGCAGACTTGAAATACCTCAGACATTTTTCCAGTTTTTACATTAGAAAATGTTCCTCTCAGAAGACCCATCCTGACATTGTGGGATTTGTAGATATACGTGCACCGGAGCCAAAGTGTAAAAGCCCTGCTCTGCTATGACTGTAAAGCACGTGATCTCAATAAAAGACCTTCTCATGACAAACACAGACAGCAGTGCATCAGAGAATGCTCAGTGGTATCTAATATATGAAAGAACAGTCTTCTCAGACTGAATTAAATCATTGAAAGTATGAGGAGGGTTTACAGTTGAGATACATTCAACAGCTCCACATGATAAACTGGGATATAACGCCAATGGCACTTTTGAATACCTGCTTTGTTGAACATCGCAAGCTAAGTGGCATGGAGCTCCGGGTTAGGCTCAGGGTGAGGAGCTTTTGCTGTGTATATTTTAGCCTCTTGCCGAAAATTCTGCTCACATGCAGGCATCATGTACGGCTCCGGTCACGCCTCCCCTCTCACTCCCTGCCCCACACACTGAAAACCTCTGGGTGTCTTATTTGTCTCTTCAGCAATGCTGTTTCTCCATATTGGCAAGTTTTCATCTTGTTAACCCAAATGAACATTTTAATTACCAAATATAATGCACTGCAAGTTTATTTTTAGATTTCTACTAACAACCTTTGACTATTCATAGAGGTATAACGTGGCTAATCATAGTTGCACAGTTTAATGAGAATATTAGGAAACATTGTGAAAGAAATGAACGTTTCCTGAGTCATTCATGAGCTGTGTAAGGAGGGTGATTTATGTATATTGGTACAACATAAGTTCATGTTGCATTTATACACCACTGCAGATTACTACATTCGGATTCTATGAGAACATTGTGTTTTCTGTCATGATGGTTATTTTGAACTTTACACTTCATCCCTGATGCTACCTGCTGATCTGTACCTGTGTATCACCTGCACATCACCTGTGTATCACTTTAGACTTCATCCCTGATGCTACCTGCTGATCTGCCCTGATGCTCTTTGTCTTACTGCCCTTGTGATGAGCTCTACATTTGTGTTATCAGGCATTCTGGTTAAGACTGTCTGTCAAATAAATGAAAAAATATTAGACAACTGGCCAAATCAAATAAACAAGGGGGGACTTCATTGATTTATGATTCATAATGTGTTTGCCATGCATAAAACCAGCTCAGTACACTCCGGAAGGAAGCACATGCAAACGTTTTCCTTTATCAGTACAGATCAGCAGACACCACATCAGTGATGGAGTGTAAAGTGATAAACAGCTACACAACAAAAAGTGATACCACTATTACTATTACTCGTACTACTACTACTGTTACCATAATAATAATAATAATAATAATAATAATAATAATAATAATAATATGTCCGGGTGTAATGATCTACTTCAGTAATTATGACATTGATCATATCTTCCTATATGCATGTAACACTGGCACTTTGCTCTTTGTTGGATGTTTGTTTGTATCATCATGGAAACTACACTGTTGCACACAGTGCAGCTGCACATAATTCCACAATGACTACTGTATATTAGACTTATTGCTGCATTTTTTGAAGCAGTTTAGTATGTTAACTATTTGAACTTTTGGTTATGGAGTTAGGAATTTCAGTTTCATTGATATTGGTGAATACTAATTAATGGTCAAGAAAATGAATGATTACAGATACAATTAACACCTGGCATGCCTATATTTACGTAGTCATCATAATGACATATCACATTAACATTCGATGACAAAAATTGAATTAATATAGTGATTATTGTTATTATTATTACATTACAGTCTTACACTCACTCACTCACACACACACACACACACACACACACACACACACACACACACACACACACACACACAGACACACACTCACACACACACAGATATTATAAAAATTAGTTTAATTCAGTTGTAAACTGAAACATAATTTCAAAGTGTTGTAAATACATAGAATATCATTTTCAAGTTTTACACAGACCAATCTTTCCTTCATTTTCAGCTGTTATTTTAACTTTGTTAAAAAAATGAGTATTTTCTTTACTTGTTCTTTTGTATGAATTTTAATAATGACAAAAATACACTCTTGATGAAAAAAAGGATAGAAACTTACCTATAGTTTACTTTTAAATTTTCGTAGTAGCAGGCAAATCAGTCAGGTATGCAGATGTGTCTGGTGCAGCTGTCTCAGAGGTCTCTGTGATCAGAGGTAAGATCAGCAGTGGATGTGCACCTGCTTTTATACACCTGTATCCTCCTGGACACACCTACTGATGCAGCATCACTGTAACCTGGAGTGACAGGAGGAGCTGAGCAGCAGGAACAGACACTATTTAAAAAAGGTGCTTTACATTCAGATCATGTTCTTTGTGTCTCTGTGAGCAGCGGTAACAGTGAGTATCTAATCTGCTGCTGTTCTTTGTGTCTCTGTGAGCAGCGGTAACAGTGAGTATCTAATCTGCTGCTGCTCTTTGTGTCTCTGTGAGCAGCGGTAACAGTGAGTATCTAATCTGCTGCTGTTCTTTGTGTCTCTGTGAGCAGCAGTAACAGTGAGTATCTAATCTGCTGCTCTTTGCGTCTCTGTGAGCAGCAGAGGAAGTGTGTGGCAAACTGGAAAAGCTGAACAGTAGTGACACACACTGTGCAGTCATCTATACACGCAGTTACTTTGGAGTTACGACACAGCTAACAGTCTTAGTGATGTGTATGAAGTGTTGTTGCACAGAATGTATATATTTCATGCTGTAAATTTATTTAAATCAGCCCTACACTGCCAAATGATCTGGTACCACCCAGACACCTTTAAATAAATGAA
Organism: Megalops atlanticus; assembly: GCA_019176425.1. Taxonomy (NCBI): domain Eukaryota; kingdom Metazoa; phylum Chordata; class Actinopteri; order Elopiformes; family Megalopidae; genus Megalops; species Megalops atlanticus. The sequence goes on from CM032894.1 coordinate 627,310, forward strand.
GCCAGAAGAGACGTGGATTCAGTAGTAAAATGTTCAGTTTATTACCGTGATTTGCAATACACAGTGCCAGGGTAAAAAAAAAAAATAGAAAATCTTACAGAGGAATAATAAGTGCAGATTTAAGCAGGGTATACCAGCTCAGGCTCAGATAGCCAGTTGGTTTAGGAATGTAGCTGCATTCTGATGAAATCTAACTGAAAATTGTGCTTTGTATTTAACATAATGGTAGTGACAGTGTTGTTAAGCTAGCAGGCCAAATGACACGTGTGAAATCATCAAGCCAATTAGCTAGCATTCACATGCATAAATATTAATTTGCACAGATTGCTATAAATTCCTCCTGTAGATTTAAGCATGGTTCATTCCTTTGTGGAGGTCGTTACACCCCCCTTTGTATGTACAGGTCACTCTCCCAAAGGTCATGATGTCGCTTCCTTCTGTGAGGTCACAGCACAGTAAGTGTGTAATCATTAGAACATGAAGGTCTGTGCTTAGAAAAGGCCCCTAGCAGGTTTCTGATGAGATGCTTTCTGTGATTATTCTTTTCTGCAAAGCTCACAGCCATGGGGAGGTGGAGCTCATAGCCGACGCAAACATGTGGCTGTAATGCAGACAAAGAAACTGAGGGAAGTGACCATGCAGCTGGATATACCCAGCTGTGGCCCCGTGGTCCCTGTGTTAAAAACACAGCCAAGGGGAGGCCAGGGCCATCCTTTGGATAAGATATGCAGCTAGATTCTAACTCCTGACACATTCAAAACAGAAACTGAACCTCTTTTATGCCGCGACCCATTCTGCTTTGACAAAATGCAAAATGTTCAAAACCCCTCTGCCTGTTACATGCGGGTAAAGCATGCTGTGCTCAGAATATGCACGCAATATTTCCCTCAGACGCCTGTCGCATGGAACACAGCATTACAGAGCTGCACTGTGTTTAGCTGAAATGCAGAGAAGCGAATATGACATATATATCATACATATATTCTCAATAAAGGTGATAAGACTGGTCTTGCATGATATTTTTTTAATTCCTGTTAATCAAATCATAATTATCTCATCATTATTTTTGTGCTTTAAACAGTTCATGTGCATTTTTAATTTAATTTACTTTAAAAAGAAGTCTTAAAAATGTTGACATGTGTAACACTCACTGGTCCTAAAGGGACTGAATACCAACCACAGCTGACATCAGTTATGTTTAGTGTTGCATTAACTGTGTTTTATCCTGACTGTGAAATATCCAACAAATTGCCTCTACATGCACGATTCGAGTTTGGGGTGTAATTACTCCGACTGTGAGGATTCCTGCTGATGATACTTATTAATATGAAGTATGTATTTAAATCCCAATTATCCCAATTAAAAACACTTAAGATGGGTCTCTGTGCTACAAGGATCATACAACAAGCCTGCCAATAGCTTTCGTACATCACTGGAGGAATGGACCTTTCAAATTCCTTGGGATCGAGGCAGGTCCTAACTCTTTTGTTTCTCATTTCAAAGGTAATTAACTAATCTAACTTGTAATTGCATCAAAAAGTGATGTAGTTTCTTTAAAAACAAACATCAATACAACTGATTTCTCATCAGTAGAAATTACATATGTCTTTATCTGATATAAATTAATCTACTGTTTTGGAGAGCTGAATTTGTTCCTTCAGACTGTGAGGACCTGGCTTTACAGTGCTGGTGGATATAAACTGTCCTTTCAGAAAGATTAAAAATCCCAATGTGTTCAGACGAACTAACCGACCACCTGGACTCCATTAATCATAACTGCCATTAACCACTGGCCAGTCAAAGCCTTCACAACAGATCAGTAAAGACCAGATCTGATTGAACCCGTTGTGATTTCACACTTAATGATGGAGATATGGAATCACTGTAACTCTGTTCCGGGGAGGTCTGGACTGCTCTCAGTACTGACTGAACACACACTGCACACATTACTGCTCATTTCACATACGGCTGAGGCTCCCACTGAAGTAATGCCTCCATAATGTGAAGGTGGTGTGTTTTTAGAAAATGCAGGCACATATTCATATTTAGACTGTTACAGGTCAGATGGAATCAGTCTTAAAAGCCTCCTTGTAGAGGGAGTGTATGTCTGTATGTCTTACATATGTTCTCCCTGTTTGATTCTCAGTCTCTTTGCTGGGCAGCGGTCTGTGGTGTTCAGTCAGAAACCAGGTGAGCATTTCCCTGTTAAATCTGCAGTGGAACTATGGCATGATATATTTATATGGTATTTTGATTAGCACTTGACTGAGCAATTAATTAGTGTCACAGCATGTTTTCTTAAATATATACCATTTATTTCCAAGGAACTTCATGGTTAATATCTTTTCTGCCTAAGAAACTATTTTCTTTTATGTTCTTCAAGATTAGGCTCTCTGGCAGCATGATTACATTGCATTACAGTGCAGTACAGGTTTTACCAAGTTTAGGAAAATTCATCATTTTTCCATGGAACAGGCCCTGCGTGGATTTAAGAGGACTCTGTTTGACAGTTTTTGGCCTAAAGTCAAAATTAAAATTTTCCTGTTGCATGTTCATCAATGTAAATTCAATATGGCATGAATATTATACACTTTGGAAACAGCAGAAAAGTATTTTTAATTAATTTGCTGACAGTGCACATATTCTAATGAAACTCAGGTAAAATAGCTTCTTCTTGCAGGGAAGACAGTTTACAGAGCAAAGCGTTTGTCTTTCACCCACAGCCTTAACAATGTATCTGCATCGTCCTAACAGTTTCAGAGCCGTTTTGTAGCCTGAGCCCGCATCAACCTTAAAAGCACATCAATGTCTGCAAGACTGAACCAGATTCACTTCATTTTTAAAATGAAAAATAATATGAGAAAATGCTAAATGCTACCTGACGTAAACATGTGCATCATGTGAACTGATCTGCTGGGGCTCTCTGTACTGTGGCTATCCCTGCAGCTACGAACACTCACTCAGCAACACTGCAGTCTGCATGCCCTGCTGCTGCTGGCAGACGTTGGGAATTCATTGCAAACCAGGCGAAGACTTACTGTCCTGCTAAACCTGCAGTGGAACCATGGCCAGCGGTGTGATGAGCACTCGATAGGGTGATTCATTTCCATAAGGGAACACTTTTTTCAAAATACCTAATTTTGTCCTGAGGAATTTTTTGATTCATGAATTTTCTGCCTTAGAGTACTTTTTAAAATATTTCTCAAAGCTGGGTTGCCTGCAGCAGGACTACATTGCTTTAAAACACAGCACAAGTTTAGGAAAATCCCTCATTTGATGAAACAGGCCCTGTGTGCAAATTAACCTTGGCTTCATGTGTGGACTTCAGAGAAAGAATTTCCTTTTCGGTACAAGGCCATTAGATGTGTTTATTTGAAGTTAAAGAATATTGAATTAATTTCACAATATGTAATTTATACTGATCTAGTTTGAGGAACAACTGACTGTCCCATCCCGACGTGGTCGATCCTCTCAGTCCCAGTCCCTGTCTGTACTGGTCCCTCAGTGGTGGCATGAACTCGCCACGGGGGTCAGGACAGCAGATTCACTGGCCATCATCTGACGCACACTAAAGACCCATTTAAATTTACATTTATTAATTTGGCAGAAGCTTTTAGCCAAATCAACATACAAGTGAGGCAGAGTACAACACAAGCAAAAATCCATATAAGTCAACAGTATTAGAAGCGCTGCATGACCAAGTTTCAACAATTGGCCAGACAAGGTACAAGCTAGCTGCTAGAGATACGAGCATTAAACCAAATTTTTTAATTTTTTTATAGATTTTTTTTTTTTAAAAGGAAAACAAATTTTAAGACACAAGAAATTGCTTTAGGTGCTGGTGTTTCAGGTGTTCAGAAGAGCTGTACCTTCAGATTTTTCTTCAAGATGGTGAGGGACTCAGCAGAACAGATGAAGTGTGGGAGTTCATTCCACCATCGGGGAACAACGGCGGAGAAGGTTCTGGAAAGTCATTTTGTCTCGCGATGTGACGGGACCACCAGATGCCGTTTGGTAGCCAAGAGCAGCGGTCGAGGGAACATAGACTTGTAGTATTGAGTTCAGGTAGGTAGGTGCAGTTTTGTTGGATGTTCTGAATGCAAGCATCAAGACCTTGAACTTGATGTGGGCAGTTACAGGGAGCCAGTGGAGTGAGACAAAGAAAGGTGTAATATGGGCCCTGTGTGGTTGATTGAAGTCCACCGCATTCTGTATGAGCTGCAGAGGCTTAATGGTGGATGCAGGTAAGCCAGCCAGGAGAGCATTGCTGTAGTCCAGCCTTGAGATGACCAGAGCCAGGACAAGGAGCTGTGCAGCATACTCAGGCCTGATTTTCCTGATGTTGTACAGGGCAAATCTGCATGATCTGGTCACTAAAGTTTAGTTGGTCATCAATCACTACCCCCAGGTTCCTTGCAGTCCTGGATGGATTTAGTGTCGTTGAGCAGAGCTGTACAGTGATGTGGTGCTGAATGGATGGGCTGGCTGGGATGATGAGGAGCAGCTGGAGTTGAAGGTGAGAGGTGTCTGAAGGGCAGGCAGAGATCCGCTCTGAGACAGTGGGGTCATCAGGTTGGAGCGAGAGACAGAGCTGGGTGTCGTCTGTGTTGAAGATGGCAGAAAGACCCACCTGTTCAGACTGCATCTCAGTTCCACCTCAGCACCCCCCCCCCCCAACACCTGCTACTTGTATTTGTATTACTTGCTGTTTATGTTATATGTAGTATCAAAATATGTTTTAGATTCTGTTATCTAGTGATAATGATGTATGGTAGTGTGTGTACTTGGCTTCCCTTTGTTTCTAGGCTGTCTAGTCAGTTTGCACAGGTTAATTTGTGGTGAGGCTTGAATGGTGTCATGTTCACACTCACTGATCTGGGAATGTTGTTAGTCTGGTCTGACACTGTTGCTCATTCAACTTGAATGGATACACCTCTGTTCTTTTGCACTGGAAGTCACTCTAGGTAAAAGCGTCTGTTAAATGAATGTAATGTAAGACACAATTTCTATCAGTATTATTTTCGATAACTGAAATATCACTGAAGTCAGTATCTGATATTCAGGCTGTGTTTTGTATTAAGAGCACAGGACTCAGTGTCTGAGAGTCATGGCCCTTATTGCATGTGGGTCAGTCTGTTTTAGCACGATAATTCCAGATTGCTATACATTCCTCCTGTAGATTTAAGCATGGTTCATTCCTTTGTGGAGGTCGTTACGCCCCCCTTTGTATGTACAGGTCACTCTCCCAAAGGTCATGATGACGTTTCCTTCTGTGAGGTCACAGCACAGTAAGTGTGTAATCATTAGAACATGAAGGTCTGTGCTTAGAAAAGGCCCCTAGCAGGTTTCTGATGAGATGCTTTCTGTGATTATTCTTTTCTGCAAAGCTCACAGCCATGGGGAGGTGGAGCTCATAGCCGACGCAAACATGTGGCTGTAATGCAGACAAAGAAACTGAGGGAAGTGACCATGCAGCTGGATATACCCAGCTGTGGCCCCGTGGTCCCTGTGTTAAAAACACAGCCAAGGGGAGGCCAGGGCCATCATTTGGATAAGATATGCAGCTAGATTCTAACTCCTGACACATTCAAAACAGAAACTGAACCTCTTTTATGCCGCGACCCATTCTGCTTTGACAAAATGCAAAATGTTCAAAACCCCTCTGCCTGTTATATGCGGATAAAGCGTGCTGTGCTCAGAATATGCACGCAATATTTCCCTCAGACGCCTGTCGCATGGAACACAGCATTACAGAGCTGCACTGTGTTTAGCTGAAATGCAGAGAAGCGAATATGACATATATATCATACATATATTCTCAATAAAGGTGATAAGACTGGTCTTGCATGAGATTTTTTTTTTATTGTGAGCGTGTTTTAGAAAATGACTCTTTTCAGAAGCCTCACATTCAGTACAGAGCTAAACTCACTAAAAAGCCCCTCTATGCCCCCTAGTGGTGGAATGAGCTCACTGCCTCCATCAGGACAGAGCCAGTTCCCACCTTCTGACGCTTCACCTCTTTTTATACCCGCATTTGGGCTGCAGTTACACAGAGCTTCCTCAGTCTGTATGAATGAGTGAATGAGTGAATCAGCACTCCGGGACAGACGTACACTACAGTTAACTAATATTGGCCTCAGGCAGGTTATGAGAGAGGACCCTTCTTCTGGGAGTGGATGGTGTAACACAGGCCCAGACATGGTATTCATTATGGCCAGTTAACATAGCTGGTAGCAGTGCTGAGAAGTGTTTCTCACTCAGATGGGAGGGGACAGAGAGAGAGAGAGAGGGAGAGAGGGAGAGAGAGAGGGAGAGAGAGAGAGAGAGAGAGAGACAGAGACAGAGACAGAGACAGAGAAAGAGAGAGAGAGAGAGACAGAGAAAGAGAGAGATTCAAAGAAACATCACTGCTGATAAAGACACGTTCTGAAGAATAAACCCAATAAGCAGGCAGAACTGCATGAACTTTGAAAACTGTTTTCAGCACTTTTTAGCATAATTTAGCACACTCTGGCTTTGTCCCCTTGTTTGCTGTGGGTGTGGGTGTGAGAGTTGTAGCGAAAGGAGAGCGCAGTCATCCCACCCGGCCTCGAACCTGGGTCTACGTGGGTACCAAACTTGCAACTTAACTGCAACGCCAAAGGGCCTGGCTCGTTGGTATGGCAGTCAAGTTGCATGTTTGGTACCCCGGGTTCATCCATCAACAATAAGCATCTGTTGATGCATGAACCCAACGTACATCTATATTGATTAGTATTTCCCCCAATTCTTTTTTCCAAAACAACCCCAGGGCAGCGAAATACAGGGGGTCTTGGGGGGTCCCCATGAAAGCCTTGACACTTGAGACCCCCTGAAAGCCTCAACAGCAAAATTTTGGGGGGGGTCTCTGGAAAAATCTTTAAGATGGGAAGCATCATGCTGACCTCTTACTAATCACCATGGTGACGTGAACCGGAGCGCGCTCTCAGATCAGTTCATAATGCATTTATGATGCACCCAGGTTTCCTCACGATGACCTTTTAATGGGACCCTGAACATGAGCAGCTCAAAGATGTAGCGAATCATCTCTCCGCAGATCAATACTCTAACATTTATTCTACAAATCCTCCGTCAGTTTAGGGTGACAGGCCACACAAGGACTCCTGTTAAGACTTAACATTACAATGTTAACACCAGACCCTATCACTCTGAATCAATATTGATGTGTCCTGAGATCTTTACCAGTCATCTGCATTTCTGTAAAGTCATTACATGCAGTGGAGATACACTAAAAAAACATGTTTAAACTCCAGGAAAGGTGTTGAAAGTCGTGAGAAGGAAGGACATGAAAAGTGCACTGAATGGTTCCTTCATTGAGCCAACTCAGTAATATAAAACAGAAAACACCGTTCTGACGGTTTGACGATTTGACAGCTTATGTGGGAGTGGTACAATCCAGCAGCCCTGAGACCGTGAGCAGTGATACGCTGTGTACACAAAGCAGTGTGTTTAAACAGCCAGCGAGGAGCAACGAACAGGAACAGGGAGGGCCAAAACCAGCGACGACACAGCTAAAAGTATCTCAGGTAGGGTGGTGGGTGGGCCACTCCCCAGTGGCTCAATCGGTAAAAACACTTGTCCTGAGTGTAGACTGAGCGCCACAGCACCGGCTCGAACCCGACCACGCCACGAGCCGACAGTGACCGAAAGCCCACAGGCAGAACACGCTGGCCTCGCTCCGCCGGGTACAGGGGTGGGAACATCGGCAGCGGCCTCCGTCCCATTAGCAACAGCGACTCCCGCTGGCCGATCGGGCGCCCGTGGCCCACGTGCCAAAGCTGTTCACGAAATGCCTCCATCCGACTCATCTCTGTGCTAGCTTGTAGACCGCAGCCAGGGCCGTGGGAAGCACTAGTAGTGCTCTAATACGTTTATTTTTTCTGCATCTGGCAGAGAATGTTGTATTCACAACAGATGCCAGATGCAAAAAATAAACGTTTTAAATAATTCTCCTTCACGGCGAGAGAATCTTTTACAAGAAGGGGCAACGACTGTGTTTCAGACTGTTAGGCAATGTGTCATTATCACATCGATCACCCTAAATACAATGCCTGTTCATAAATGCTCTAACGATGCTAGTTGCGCCTCTATGCGACGAAGTGTTGGCGAGAAAAATAAGAAAAATGTAATCATAGTTACAATCTGCATACAGCTCTGCGTCCATCTCCACACTCATTACTCTTGTTTGAATTACTCATGAACTCGTCATTGCATAGATATGGAACACATATCACAAGAAAGAGCGGAACTTTGTAATGATGCTAGTCACATATGTGTACATACCGAAGTAATCACGTTATGAAGACAGATAAAACTTCTGCAGAATAATATCTTTACTAATTTCTTCACCCATTTTCACACTCCTGCTTCTCGGTTGAATAAGGTTGAATCCCTACCGCTTCACAACGTACTGCATATTAAAATAAACAGCAGAATTTACCCCTTCCGATGATACTTGTTTCTCTGTGCGACAAAGCGCTGTTTTGGAATCACAGCAAATTTCTGCATTGTCTCCAACATAGGGCTGACATTACATCCCACTTTGTATGAAAAATAAACACAAAATAATGTATTTGCTTTTCATTGCAATGATTCAAAAGTTGTGGTCAAATGACGTGCGCAGCAAACTTTATTATGAATAATCGTCATACACGGATCCATAAGTTGTTGTATGTTTGTCTGACGTTACCCAAGTTGCCAGATCGTCTATGAAACACAATCTACACACACAATCCACACACTACATACAATTATTTATTTAGTTATCCATTTACTATCCACAACCCCCTCCCCTCCACGCCGAAAAAACCTCCCGTATTTTGAAACCTAAATGATGGCAAGTATGGGTAGGGGGAACCCCCGTTTGCCACCGGGTATTCGCACATTGAGCAACCCGCTGCTGTTTTCGTCTAGTAGGTATAAAGACTCATCATTTCGGGAAGCAAAACCATTTTTACAAGCAAGTATCCAGGCATGTGTCTTAGCTGAGGCTCTGAGTGGATTAGATTAAATGACTGCAAAGGGATTCTGCAGGTGTCCGACCTCCCGTACACCTGATACAACCTCTTCATCACTGCCATCAATAATGCAAGGATGATGATGATGATGATGTAGTAGCAACATCACAAATACACAATCATCCCATAAACATGCACAGTCTTGCTTTAGAATACCAATGCATTGATGAAATAGAAAAGAAATGACACATTTTCTGTGATTTTTGTGTTATGTGCCACATGGTGGATAGCAGTGTTGTGCATGAACGCCTTGAAAGAGCGCGTTCATTGAACGTGCTAATTTTTTCGTTGAACGGTGAACTTGAACGTATCCGTTTGCAACTAAAGAACGCGAATTTGAGCTCGTTCAGGTTTGCGCGAGATTCTGAATCCTTGGGTGTGTTAGAGTTACTGCTTGATGAATAATCACGGACGGCGTTATTCCATACTTCAGACGTTTTCATTAGTGCAACTCATCAGATAGACGGCTCGACAGTTCGCAACCAACTGCCCATGCCCCGCATAACAATCACTGCGCATGTATTCGTACACATAAAATAGTCCCTGGAGCAGCTCTTTTAAAAAATGGAAGAAATGAACTGGGACTGTGAACTTGTTCAAAATTCAGAATTGTGAACTATGAACGTGAACTTGTTCATTTTAATCTGTGTGAACTGAACTAGCTAGCTCTTCTGACGTGTGAACTTGCACAACACTGGTGGATAGCATAATGCTATGTGCTATGTGCGGCATAGTGGATAGCATAATGCTATGTGCAGCATATTGGATACCTCAGACTGTGAGCTGGATTTGACTGTGATTGCCCGGCAGTCAATTTAGCTGGTCAGGAATGGAGGGGGAATACAGACCTGCACAGATAGGCTCCTAGCACCACAATTTCTTTTATTTTTGTTTCATTCCTTCCTAATTTGCTAAGATGAACACCCCCTTCCCCCCTTTTATCTCCTACAATAACACAGATGAGCTGAGGTGCTACCTTTAATAAAAAAAAAAAAACTTTCATACAAGGTGTTCAAGTTTTCCAGGATAAATCTAGTTCCATCTATCATAATACCTTTATTGAAAAATAACATTTGCCAGTTCCATCACATTGTAAAAGTGCTGACTTTGCTCGTTAATAATTGGCATTTCTGAATACACACTTTGACTCCTCTGATTAAAATCATCCTCTGGCCATGTTCTTGATTCTTCCTCAGAAGTTCTTCAGTTGAGACATGATTGTATAACATAACATTACTGCTGACAGCACAATTATGTTGGATAATGGCAGATGTCTGGTGCTCACATGTTCAGGAATGTGAAAACCTGCTCAGTGGACCTCACCCTGTGTGAGATACATTCAACACTGGCTTTTAGTGCCAGCTCCAAGACTCAAGCCCCATTCTGCAATATTTGAAATATAACTCACACACTGGCATAAATATTAAAATTGCAATGTGGAATTTTAAATTTGCGAAATTAGTCCTAGAGCTGGAGTTCTTATTCTGTGACCCACAGAGCACTAAGGGGTCCCTGGATGGGCTTCAGGAATTCTTTCCTTGATTTCCTTCCTCTTACTCTGAGAGTATCCTTTGAGGAATAAACTCCTTTATGTCAAATTATGTTATGATGGCATTTGTGTCACCCAAAAGGTGTAAGGTGGTATGGGAGGCTACTGCACACAGCCAGGTAACATGCAGTCCCTACAAATGACATCACAGTGTCTGCGTGTATGGGTTTATGTACATTTTTCTGGGGAGGGGGTCCATGACTCAAAAAACCTTTAAATTAGGGACCCAGAGGCTGCAGACCTACATTTTGATGAAAATTATTTCTGAATCCTCCATGCAGAAAGCAGCTGTTTCCAGACCCAGGGAAACATGCTGCAGGGGGAGATTTTAACACATGAACAGCCACAGATCTGTACTGTATTCGCACTGCACTGACTCAGACACAGATCTGTACTGTATTTGCTGACTGTGTCCAGTTATTCATCGTAATTTGGTGTTTTCACCACGTATTTCCTTTTGCAGGATGATCTTGTCAAATCTGACTGAAGGTCTTGGGTTTTGTTCCTGTCAGAGGCTTTTGCTCCTGGGGTGAAGAGTCTGGGATGTCGTGTTGAGAGTTTTGTCACAAACTGTTACAAATAAGAAAACATGAAATGAAAAAATGTACAGCAGCCATGTCCGGAGTGAAAGAGCATAAAACAGTAGTGAGCGGGTTTACTGATCTACACTTCCCTGTCACTATGAAAGGGGTGATATCAGTGTGCAAAATACCTGGTGGCAGTTGGGGGTTCCCCCTACCCATACCTGCCAACATTTAGGTTTCAAAATGCAGGAGGTTTTTTTGGTGGGGGGGTGTGGATAGTAAGTAAATAAGTAAATAAATAGTTGTATGTAGTGTGTGGATTGTGTGTGTAGATTGTGTTTCATAGACAATCAGACAAATGTACAAAACCTATGGATCCTTGTATGACGATTATTCATAATAAAGTTTGCCATTCAAGTTACGGGAGTTTCCCGGGACAAACAACAAAAGGGGAGGGTGCTGGGAGATGGCCTTGAAATACGGGAGAAAGTGTGAAAATGGGTGAAGAAATTAGAAAAGATATTATTTTGCAGAAGCTTGATCTGTCTTCATTACGTGATTACTTCGGTATGTACAAATATGTGACTAGCATCATTACAAAGCTCCGGTTCCGCTCTTTCTTGTGATATGTGTTCCATATCTATGCAATGACGAGTTCATGAGTAATTCAAACAAGAGTAATTGGTCTGGAGATGGACGCAGAGCTGTACGCAGATTGTAACTATGATTACATTTGATGTAAATTCAAAATTATTTTTCCCACCAACACTTCATCGCATAGAGAAGCAACTAGCATCGTTAGCGATGAATACTTCACGAGCAATTAAACCGAGAAGAAGGGATGTGAATTTGGACGCAGGCTGCGTTTGTCGGGCTTTAAGGGTTAAAAGACATTTTTAGTGACAATTGCAAGTGACAAATAATTTTTAAAGATTTTTCTAGAGACTTCCCCCAAAATTTTGCTGTTGGGGCTTTCAGGGGGTCTCAGGTGTCAATCAATGGGTCTCAGTTCCCCCGAGACCCCCCGTATTTCGTACCTGGGTGATATTCTAGGGAAATAATTTGCATACACACTGTGCCATCTCCTCTGATTAAAAACATCCTCTGGCAAAATTCTTGACTCTTTCTCAGGAATTGTTCAGTTGAGACATGATTTTATAACATCATATTACTGCTGGCAGCAGAATTATGTTGGAAAATGACAGATGTCTGGTTTTGACATGTTCAGGAATGTGAAAACCTGCTCAGTGGACCTCACCCTGTGTGAGATACATTCAACACTGGCTTTTAGTGCCAGCTCCAAGACTCAAGCGCCATTCTGCAATATTTAAAATATAACTCAGACACTGGCATAAATATTAAAATTGCAATGTGGAATTTTAAATTTGCAAAATTAGTCTTTGATCTGGAGTTCTTTACCTGTAACCCCCAGAACCCCAAGGGGTCCCTGCATGGGCTTAATTTATTTAAAGGTGTCTGGGTGGGGGCACCAAGTGGCTATCACAAAGCTGTTAAAAAAAAGTCTCCTTAGCTGCAGTTCCCAAGGTTGCTTATTCCTACTGCCATACCACAGGCTACACTATCAATTTATTATGTTTAAGAAGCAGCTCTACTATAGTCACTGTACTCATTCCAATGGGGAAATGGGGTCTCTGCTACCTGAAAAGCCTGGGTCTAATATCAGCCTCCGCTCTCAGCCAGTGCCCCTGTCCAATCAGCCTGGCCTACCTGTGCTGTGCTCCTTCAGCAAGCGCGAGAACAAAACCCCCTTTTCCAAACAAGAACGCAGCAAGTCGGGTGGCTTTTTAGCTAGCTACTTATTAAATGGGTGATATGAACTAACAGTAAATTAAGTTACTGTCATGCAGTCAGCAATAGAGTTTGGCTTTCTTCTCTTGCCAGACAGCCGTTTCAGAAGTTTTCTTCAGTTGAAGAACTGCTGCTATAACAAGCAAAGCCCTGCAAAAGTTCTCCAGCTACTGTGGATTTCAAAACTTACTCTAATTCAACTATCTATCAATGGCTACCTACCATTAGCTAGAAAACCCAAACTCTACCTTTCTCCCCCTGCTTAGCAACACAGTGCCGAATGTGCTTTAATTTTATGTTAATGATACACATACTTAATATGTTGTAACCAGATCGTAATCAGAAATGTGCTAAGCCTACTGTAACTCTGTTAATTATTCATGTGCGTTAATGAACAATTGTATAATTAACATAATGTACGCTGATTACTGTGCTACTCTGGCATCATGCCTTGTATCTGCCACATGATACCAGATCATTTGGCAGTGTAAGGCTGATTTAAATAAATTTGCAGCATGAAATATATACATTCTGTGCAACAACACTTCATACACATCACTAAGACTGTTAGCTGTGTCCTAACTCCAAAGTGTATAGATGACTGCACAGTGTGTGTCATTACTGTTCAGCTTTTCCAGTTTGCCACACACTTCCACTGCTGCTCACAGAGACGCAAAGAGCAGCAGCAGATTAGATACTCACTGTTACTGCTGCTCACAGAGACACAAAGAACAGCAGCAGATTAGATACTCGCTGTTACTGCTGCTCACAGAGACACAAAGAACAGCAGCAGATTAGATACTCGCTGTTACTGCTGCTCACAGAGACACAAAGAACAGCAGCAGATTAGATACTCACTGTTACCGCTGCTCACAGAGACACAAAGAGCAGCAGCAGATTAGATACTCACTGTTACTGCTGATCTGAATGTAAAGCACCTTTTTTAAATAGTGTCTGTTCCTGCTGCTCAGCTCCTCCTGTCACTCCAGGTTACAGAGATGCTGCATCAGTAGGTGTGTCCAGGAGGATACAGGTGTATAAAAGCAGGTGCACTTCCACTGCTGATCTTACCTCTGATCACAGAGACCTCTGAGCACAGACAGCTGCACCAGGCACATCTGCATAACTGACTGATCTGCTTGCTACTACAAAAATTTAAAAGTAAACTATAGGTAAGTTTCTATCCTGTTTTTCATTAAGAGTGTATTTTCATCATGATTAAAATTCATACAAAAGACCAGGCAAAGAAAATACTCATGTCATTAGTCTTAAGTTATTACTCCTAAATAAGTTAAAATGACAGCTGAACATGAAGGAAAGGTTTTAAATCTTGAAAATGACATGCTGTGTATTTACAGCCCTTTGTCTGAAATTATGCACACAAGAAAAAAACAAAGTTTACAACTGAATTAAACTAAATTTTATATTATCCGTGTGTGTGTGTGTGTGTGTGTGTGTGTGTGTGTGTGTGTGTGTGTGTGTGTGTGTGTGTGTGTGTGTGTGTGTGTGTGTGTGAGAGAGAGAGAGAGAGATAGGGAGGGAGTAAGATTGTAATGTAATAATAATAACAATCATCACTACATTAATGCAAATTTGTCATCAATTTAATGTGATACGTAATTATGATGATTAAGTAAATATAGGCATGCTGGGTGTTAACTTTGTTATCATCCATTTCATCACCAAAAAATTATCATTTGCCAATATCAGTGAAACTGAAATTCAAAATTTTTATGTCCACAGTTTGAAATAAGCAACATACTAAACTGCTGCAAAAATGCAACAAAAAGCCCAATATACAGTAGTCATTGTGAAATCATGTCAAACTCTCTTCACTGTGTACAGTCGGTACAGTTATATGTATATCTGACCACTGAAGTCTGAAGGCAGAGGGAAACTGACTGGATGACACAGTTCCCCTGAAGTTGTTTTTACGGATCATGTACAGATGCAAGTAATTTCTGATCAATTGCTGATCAATTTGTGTGGATTCATTTTGTGCACTTTTAGGAGCCACTTATTGGTTATTGAAAGCCAGTTTTTCATGAACAATGTAAATGTAATTATGGATATGTGTAATTGATTAATTTACATATTTACACATGCATGACTAAACTGTACTGTATAACTGATGGGCACTCAGTAGTTTTGTTCTGATTGCATAAAATAAAAATAATTTATTGAAGTTTTTAATAATTGAAATTGGCACATAGTAAACCTTTTCCTTCCTGCCCATTTTCACTCATGAAACATGTTTCTTTAACATTGTGAACATAAGCTGGTACATTGAGCAATCTCCTTTTTGGCTCATTATTCAAATAGTTACATGACTATGTAATTTGCTTTACCTCCCTCAAGGTGATGGCCAGCTAGCAGGCTCAGACCCTCATTTTCAGATGGGTGTTATGAAACCTATGAAGCGTCTGTTAGAGTTACAGGTTTCATTGTGGCTACTTAAGCTAAAGACTAAAGTTTAAGCCTCAAAGATATAAAATCAACAGAAGGTCCCTGGAGGTTTGCCCTGCTTCCTGGGGTAGTATCTGTCACTAATACACAGGTAGGGAATATAGAGGGCTGGGTAAACATGTAGAGGGTCTCTCCTGTGCTCAGTCTGGGACAGCAGCCCAGCAGAAGAGTGCTATTCCCCCTTTCACTGAACGATGGGTCAGGAGTGGGTGCATCTATCGTGCCTCTAGTAGCCACAACATATATTTTGGGCTTTTAGTGTGTAAGTCTTATATTTTAAGTGCGATTGATACTTTGGTATTAATGAGTTCAAATCTCATTTCAGAAAACACATCTACCCATATGTCTCTAATTAATATGGAGTTGAGTTTGGCCATCTAACAGAATTTTATTCGTTCTTTATGAACAAAATAATAATTTTCAAAAATGATAAAAGTCACTGGATACTTATATGCCTCAGATCATGCAACAGTTAGTTGAAGAGTGTGAGCAACACATTTCATGCTGTAAATTCATTGAAATCAGCCACAGGCTGCTACATGCTTTGGTACCATTCGGGAGGTACAAGGCACAGTACCAGAGTATGACATAGCTGGTAATATATGGTAATAACTGCTGAGAACAAGTAAAACTGCACTTGTTAGATGGCCACTAACTGGATATAAGTCACTCTCCAATATATAATGGTGTATTTAGCATGCAATTAATTTCTTCTTCATTGATCAGAAAAAACAAAAATAGGATAATATCAAGAGCACCTCCCAATCATAGCTGGTTTGGAGAATTTAACATCTGCTTTTCAGAAGCCAGACTTAATACTTTTTAAAAATGAGATATTTTGTGAAAAAGGAAAGGTGCTAAAAATCAACTAAACAACTTAGCGTAAACTTAAACATTGTGATGCTAAACCCACATATGCCTGAACACAAGACAAATCAAATTCATTTTCTTAACGTAAAGTCAAAAAGTTGTGACAGCATGATCAAACATCATTATTTTCTTGTATTCATTATGCAACTTACACAGGTACAGAGCAGAAGATACCGCATCAGTGATGAAGTGTAAAGTTCAAAATATCAGCTGTCATGACAGAAAGCACTACGTTCTCATAGAATCAATGTAGTGGTCTACAGTGGTGTATAAATGCAACATAACCTTATGTTGTACCAATATACATAAATCACCCTCCTTACACAGATCATGAGTGACTCTGGAAACGTTAATTTCTTTCACAATGTTTCCTAATATTCTCATTAAACTGTGCAACTATGATTAGCCACAATGTAGCTCTATATACATATGAATAGTAAAAGGTTGTTAGGACAAATCTGTAAAAATAAACTTGCAGTGCATTATATTTGGTAATTAAAATGTTCATTTGGGTTAACAAGATGAAAACTTGCCAATATGGAGAAACAGCATTGCTGAAGAGACAAATAAGACACCCAGAGGTTTTCAGTGTGTGGGGCAGGGAGTGAGAGGGGAGGCGTGACCGGAGCCGTACATGATGCCTGCATGTGAGCAGAATTTTCAGCAAGAGGCTAAAATATACACAGCAAAAGCTCCTCACCCTGAGCGTAACCCGGAGCTCCATGCCACTTAGCTTGCGATGTTCAACAAAGCAGGTATTCAAAAAGTGCCATTGGCGTTATATCCCAGTTTATCATGTGGAGCTTTGCAGGACAAACACAGAATGGCATTGTCACTAAACTTGAGGCTCTATGATGAGATGACTGGTAAACTGTAAACCCTCCTCATACTTTCAATGATTTAATTCAGTCTGAGAAGATTGTTCTTTCATATATTAGATACCACTGAGCATTCTCTGATGCACTGCTGTCTGTGTTTGTCATGAGAAGGTCTTTTACTGAGGTCACGTGCTTTACAGTCATAGCAGAGCAGGGCTTTTACACTTTGGCTCCGGTGCACGTATATCTACAAATCCCACAATGTCAGGATGGGTCTTCTGAGAGGAACATTTTCTCATGTAAAAACTGGAAAAATGTCTGAGGTATTTCAAGTCTGCTGCTAAAGATATTTATATATCTTTCCTCGGCTAGTTTAGCTAGTCTGTGTAGGTAGGTTGATTGATATAACTAGGTTACAATTCAAATGAGAAACTTTAGAAGTGCAACCAATGAAAATGTTGTAAACTGCAATGATAGTTAGCTTGGTAGCTAAAGAGGCATGACTTTGTCTAACTAGTGTTGCGCAGTTTGCAAATGAACAAATCTGTTTGCACAAATCTTTTCAGTGTACTGAATGGACTAGTTTGCTATTAAAATTCATTCATTTGACTTACTACTCAGGCAACGTGCCTATTAAGCTTTCTGCGACAACTACATCAGCCTAAATCTGTATAGTCCACTCATCTACACTTCCCTGGCACTCTGAAAGGGTTGATATTCTGGTAACATAATTTTCTTTTATTGATAACATGAAATTACTGCTGGCGGCAGAATTATGTTGGATAATGACAGATGTCTGGTTTTGACATGTTCAGGAATGTGACAACCTGCTCAGTGGACCTCACCCTGTGTGAGAACCATTCAACACTGGCTTTTAGTGCCAGCTCCAAGACTCAAGCGTCATTCTGCAATATTTAAAATATAACTCACACACTGGCATAAATATTAAAATTGCAATGTGGAATTTTAAATTTGCAAAATTAGTCCTAGAGCTGGAGTTCTTATCCTGTGACCCACAGAGCACTAAGGGGTCCCTGCATGGGCTTCAGGAATTCTTTCCTTGATTTCCTTCCTCTTACTCTGAGAGTATCCTTTGAGGAATAAACTCCTTTATGTCAAATTATGTTATGATGGCATTTGTGTCACTCAAAAGGTGTAGGGTGGTTTGGGAGGCTACTATATGTAGGCAGGTAACATGCAGTCCCTACAAATGACATCACAGTGTCCGGGTGTATGTGTTTCTATTTTTTCTGGGGGTCCATAGCCTTCATTAGATTCTCACTGGACCTCACTCATCAAATCTTACATTGGTCCAGGGTGAATTACGAGATAAAAATTCAGTTTTTCCAAGTGTCTGTTGTGATTTTTCCTTCCTGGTAATTATAACGTTGTTATATACCCGTGGATGCTCAATGTTATGCAGGCATGAGGAAATTGCACATATTTACATTTATATTACATTTACACTTTTTCATTTTGCAGACACTTTTATCCAAAGTGACTTTCAAGTGAGGAAGATTACAACACACAAGCAAAAAGCCATAAGGAGTCAACTATATTAGAAGTTCTGCATGACCAGGTTTCAATGGTTGGCCAGGTCCAAGCTAGCTGGTAGAAATAATGACTGCATTAAGACATTAGATTTTCTTTCTTTTTTATAGTTTAATAAGAAACAGTTTACAGTGAATGTATGTATGTATTGCAGTGAATACATGTATTTACAGTTTTTATGTACTTCCCCTATTGATTCTCATGGGGCCTTTTAGGTGGAATTGCCCTGCGGTTTCCCCTCTAACTGAGGTCTGCTTAAATAAAGGGATTCCTCTGACTCCCTCACCACTACCTAACCAGCCACAGGTGCTGCCAATGAACACACTCACTCCCTGCTTTCCCATCCCACAGCTGCAGACATTAATGCATCCTCAGATCACTCCACGTTTTATGTAAAAGCTACAGATAGCAGAAAATTACATCATTTTGTTATGAATTGCTTCATAAAACATTTAAATGATGATGCCAATTCTGATATGTTTCAGAAATCCACAGGAAGCAAAAGGAAGGCATCATTTAGCTGCTGAAGATTCCATTGAAAATGGGGAACCAGCCGTCAGAGTGCAATATGGGTGACCGTTTGAGGTGTTGGAAGTGTGATAAAGTCCTGCCTCCATGCCGAAGTTTTGATGATTTTGTTAAATGCCATATCCACGGTCGGTTCGTGTACAAGTACAATGGGGGTGAATACTACAGGGATGTTGGCCATGACAATGCATACGAGTGTGAATATTGCTTTTATAAGCCAATCAGGGATCAAGAAGCATTAGAAAAGAAGAGGAGAGAGGAAGAGAGAAAGAGGAGAGAGCAAGAGAGGAGAGAGCAAGAGAGGAGAGAGCAAGAGAGAAAGAGGCAGGAAGAAGAGAGGAGAGAGCAAGAGAGGAGAGAGCAAGAGAAAAAGAGGCAAGAAGAAGAGAGGAGAGAGCAAGAGAGGAAAGAGCAAGAGAAAAAGAGGCAAGAAGAAGAGAAGAGGGAAGAAGAGAGAAGAGAAGAAGAGAGGAAAGAGCAAGAAAGAAAGAGGAGAGAAGAAGAAGCAGCAAGGAGAGAGGCTGAAGAGAAGAGACAGGAAGAACTGAATCAAAAGCTACAAAAATCTCACCAAAACGCTCAAAAAATGAATGAGAAACAACAACAGCTGATCAGTAAGATTACAGAAGAACGGCAGACAAAGCGTGATGTTTTTAAAATCCATTTGGACGATTTTGTGGAACCAGATGAATGTGGATATGGCAGGGATGAAATTCTGGAAATCATCTCATCAAAGTGCAGCATCTCCATTTCAAACCTTAGCCTCAGTCAGCTGACAGCCGATCAGGTGGGGAAGATACTGTCAGTCCTGGAAACCCTTCTGTTTGATGAATGGATAGATGCTCTTCCCTCCCTCAGTACATTACAGCACGCTCAGGTACTCATTACTGAGCTGTGTGTCCTCTCTCTGGAGATTTCTGATGGAGCATCACTGGCCAACATGTCCAATCGTGTGCAGTCCCTGGTGGAGATGATCAGCCAATCAGCAAATAATGTTTTTGAGAGCTTTCTGCTGACACAAGCCCTGTATTTGACCCTTGTGCACTTTTTCACCAGTGATGAAACCTCAATCAGTGATGTGGTCTACATAGCAAAGAAATGGTCAGAAGAGTTACCAGCTGAGAAACTCTTTGCTCTTCAATTTCTCGGTACACTCACATTGTCTCTGGAGAGTGTCATCAAAACAGTTTCTATCTTCATTTTAAAGGTAGAAATCCATTGCTTTAAGCTCCTTTTATCGACACTTGTTCAAGTGAAGACTGAGGAAGCCCATTCAGAATCCACTGAAATTCTCCTCAAACTTGTGCAAATGAACCAGTGGACTCCAGCAGAGGCAATGAATGTCTTCAAAGTTCTGTCTGAGAAATATGCAGAGGATGCATCGATAGCTAAAGTCCTTACTCTGGTACATGTGTATGGCATATCTCCCACATGGACGGACGACTCTGGACACTCCCTCATCCAAACTCTTGACATTGCTGACCCTGAGAGCTTCCACCAGGTTTTCCAAAAGTCCCTCAGAAGCCAAGATGAGAGTGGTCTCAGTGCAGCTCTGGCTGAATTAAGGAAATGCAGCAATTTGGAGCCCCTTGTGATTGATAAAATACAATGCATCGTCTCAGATATCCTACAATATAAAGAAAACACCCCCAATGTTGCACCATTTAGAAAGGATTCCTTTAAAAATGCAAGCTTGGAAGTGGACAGACTTCGAGAAATCCTCCCTCAGCTCTGCAAAGCTGTTTTTGACACAAAAGGCTGGTGGCCAACAGTGACCCAGATGTTGCGCTGGTGTGCTCTGGTGCTGACTGAGAAGAGCACACCGCTAGAACTGGTCGGCTTTGAGGAAGATCCATGCGTGACAGCCATGTTTGCAGCCATACAAGTCTGCCTGGGTAACCAAGTGGACATTGTGCTGAGTCCTGACATTGACTCTGAGAAGCAAATGAAAGAGTGGTCTGACTTCTACAAGAATCTGGAGATTTCACATGTCACTAACAAGGTCTTCTCTAATGCATCATATACGGAGGTCTATAAAGCAGACATTGTGTATGGTACCATAGATGACTTTGTCACAGACCACCTTCAATACAAATTAGAAGTAATGGGAGCAGGATGCCCCCAGCTTAGCCGTGGGTTTATCATTGAAGGAAAATGCCTCACCACTGGCCAGAACCTGAAACTTTCCAGGCTGGAGAACAGTGATGCCCTGAAGGGTGCTGCAGAGGACTTGCAATGCCTCATGGGTAGGGTTTTCAGTGAGAAAATGGAACTAAGGCACAGATTTGTTAGGGCGCTTTTTAGGGTACTCCACAACTGTATGATCACAGATACAAACAGTGATGAGATTGTGACCATGTTACAAAAACTTACAGGAAAAGAATTGCCTTTTCAAGAGACCTTTGTTCTTCAATTTTTTGAGGCTTTACTGAAAGCGATCACTAGGCAAATGGAAACAGAGAAAAACAGAGCATCTGTTCTGGAAGAGTGGTGCTTTGACATCCTATTTGCCTTCGCTGTACAATCTCAAGCTGCAGCAGACACTTCAGAACTTTTCCAGATGGTTTCAAATCTTGTGGCACAGAGCCTTTGGACACCTGCAGAGGCTTTGCAGCTCCTGGAAGCACTGAGTGACTGCCATCATGACGAAGGCCACAAGTCCATCATGAAGATTTTATATTTGTTGACCATGTATCAAGTGTCCTCAAAGTGGAAAGATGAGAACGATCAATCTTTACTTCAGCTCTCAAAGACTACCGGAACTCAAAATTTGATTTTGCATTTGGAAAAGAACTGCAGAGAAGAGAAAGTAAAAAGTATTGACACTCTATACAAGGAAATAAGTGAGATGAAAGACATTGACAAACAAACACTGGAGAAATCATACAGTGTCATAAAACATGTCAAAGACCTGATTATTGGGGGAGGAATTGAAAACTTCACAGATGTACAAAGAATTAAGAGTCTAAGCCACAGGTTGGAAACAGAAGCCTTACAGGAGATCTTAGCGATTCTATGCAATGCTGTACATACATACAAAGCAGAAAGGAAATGGTGGCCCAGAGACACTCAGATGATAAGCTGGTGCTTCTTAGCTCTGTCTGGCACAGGAAAGCTGCTGGAGATGGGCACTGGAGAAGGGAAATCTTGTGTCATTGCAATGTTCGCAGTGTTGCGTGCCCTTAGGGGGGAGAAAGTAGATGTGGTGTCCACCTCTTCTGTGTTGTGTCAAAGGGATGTAAAGGAATGGGCAAACTTCTACAGGTACTTTGGCATCACAGTGGATACAAACACAGACAAAACCGAAGATAATGACCGCAAGGAATGCTACCAAAAGCATGTGGTCTATGGAACTGTCGAGACATTCGCTGCCGACCACCTTCGCCAGACGTTTGAGATGAAGGACGTCAGGCCCGATCGAGGCTATCAGTGCATCATAATCGATGAGGTGGACTCCCTGCTGCTGGACCAGGGAGTACAGCTGACCTACCTGTCCAGCAACATGGTCTCCATGCAGCACCTCAATGTTATTCTCGCTATGATCTGGGGCCATGTGAACCAGTACGGGTTACTGTCCACAGGAATCCAGACATTTGTACGAGGTCCCCCTGCTTCATTCTTTAAGGCCATCTATGACTCAATTGACACTGAGGACACTGGCATTAATGACCCAATGGACATTTTACTAATTGCAGAGGAATGCAATATTGTCTACAAAGGATTTGCAGAGGAAATCTACAGTAGTGAAAAAGATAAAATTCTTCAGAAACTAAAGACAGTAAGTCAGGATGCTCTGGTTGATTTTTTCCATCAGATGGAGCAATATGTCCACTATGGATTTTGTGTTTACACCTTGGACAAAGATGGATTGCTTTGTCTCAAAAAGCCCAGCCTGAGCCATGGCCAGAACATTCAAGACCTCACCTTCCTTGTTTTGGAGGATGGCTTGTGTTGTCCCCTCTATGATTCAGAAGAAATTCTTATCAACCCCATTGCAGAATGCATCAAGGAGAAGCTGCAGTACACTCCGTGTGAAAATGATAACAGCAAAGTTAGCATCCCTGGATTCCTGAGAAATCTGGTGGAAAAGAAAGTGGCTGCGTGGGTTGAGAATGCCTTCCTGGCTATGTCACTGAAAGACGGCCAGGAATATATCGTGACCCCTTCCTCCATCTGTCCTGTTGACTTCAAATCAACTGGCATTGTGGAACTGAACAAGAAATGGGGGGATGGTCTGCAGCAGTTCCTAGAGATAAAGCACCAAATCAAGATGAGCACAATTTCAACAGTGACTAACTACATTTCCAACGTCTCCTTCTTCGAACAGTACCAGGGGAAAATATATGGAACAACAGGGACACTTGGGAGCACAATAGACATGCGGTTTTTGCAGGATCTGTATCCAACCCTCTCTGCTTGCACAATGCCATCATTCAACAGGAAAAAGTTGTTTGAGGTCAAAGGTACACTAAAGACCTCAAGTGAAGAGTGGAAATCAGAAATAAAGCATGTTGTCATGGCTGAAATTTCCTCCACTTCATACAGAAATGGGAGAGCAGCTCTGGTGATCTGTGAAACTATCAACAAGGCTGAGGAGATCTATGAAGAGCTGAAGAACAGCATCCCTGGGGAAATCATTCTCTACTCACGCAGTGACAATGACAGTTTGAGCAAAATAGATAAAGAACTCCATCCTGGTGATGTTATTGTGGCTACAAACCTTGCTGGCCGTGGCACCGACATAAAAGTCTCCAAAGAGGTAAATAACAATGGCGGTTTGTTCGTGGTTCTCTCATTCCTTTCCGAAAACACAAGGGTGGAACTTCAGGCTTTCGGCCGAACTGCGCGTAAAGGTAAACCTGGATCAGCGCAGGTGATCATGTGCTCTGAACATCTGCAGGAGTCTTACAGATTATTGTTTACTTTGGAGGAAGCCAAAGAAAAAAGGGACAAACTCGCAGTAGAAAAGGTGGAGAACATGGTGAATGACATCGCTGAGATGAAACTGAGGGAGGAACTCTTTTCAGAGTACTGCAAAACCCTCAGAGACATTTACAAGAACACAGATATTGATGAACAAAGGGCTGTTGTTGCAGTTATGAATGAGTTCTGGGGGATTTGGCTGCAAACGAAATCAGAAGAAATAGACCAACTGAAGAGAGAAGAATTGCTAAAGAGCCTGGAAACTGATATATCAAAAGCAAAAAGTGAGTCTCAGAGTCAGAATTCCCCCTCCTCTTGCTTTTATCACTATATCAAGTTTGGGAATATTGCACTGTTTGACAAAAAATGGGAGGTCAGTGCCAAGCTGTTTGAAAAAGCTATGAACCAAGATGCAAGTTGGGCCGCCATAGCTTTTTACAATCATGCCTACTGTACCATACAAAAACGAGCAGAAGATTACATCACAAAGGCCAATGAAGATCTGAAGAAGGCACAAGAGTCTCTGAAGTATGTAAGTGAGCAATGCACTCTGTGCCTGCAGTTTGTAAAAATGTCTGGCATTGAATCTGGAAGGGCCAATACAAGCAGTCTTGAACAACAGCTAATTAGCAAGTGTAACATGCTTGGCGCTCTTGATAAAAACATCAGTGAGGCCATGCAGAAACTGAAGGAAATTAAAGAAAAAGACAGAGATGCAATAGCTGAGAAAGCCCCCGTGTTCACACTGGTGTCAAACTGTGAAGAAGACATGCAGGTGGAATCCTATAATCTCTATGACCAAGGGCTAAAGTATATCTTTTCTGTGAAGGAGGAGCCTCGTTTTCCATGGGGAGCACTGGCAGTGTTGTTTCTGGGATTGGCACAGATCATAGCAGGAGCACTGCTTGCTGTATTCACATGTGGTGCACTAGCACAAGTCGGCATGGGGCTCATCACTGAGGGAATATCAGACTGCATCTCTGGCATTGAGTCCATGGTAACAGGAGAATTCAGCTGGAAATCCTGGGCTATAGATAAGGCCATTTCCATTGGCATCTCTATCATTGGGTTTGGAGTTGGAAAGCTGATTGCCAAGGGCTTCAAGGCTTGTAAAGTGCTACTGAAAGGACTGGGCAAACAGCTAAAATCAATGCCTAAGTTTCTCTCAAAGCAGGCTAAAAATGGCATTAATAACGTTATTAAGACCAACATGAAGAATGTAGTAAAACACACAGCTAAAAAAATGGTGGAGAAAACCATTAACTATGGACTTGGTAAACTGGAGGAGAAGGTAATTTCTGAAATTTTAGAGGCTCTTAAAAATGAAGTCAGTAAGACAGCCATGAACGAAGTGAAATCCAACATGGCAAAGCAGCCCATGGGGGGGTTAGTAGACTCCATTATACTTTCACACCTTGAGGATAAAGACCAGTTTTGTGATCTTATGCAGAATAAGGACAGAAAAGACAAATTACTGACCATTTTCAAGGACTTAAGCAAAAGTGCATTACAGCCACTCTGTGCAGACCTTAGCTGGCAGAACAAGCTTTCCTCGTCCATCTCCAGTATTATTGACAAAGCTAAAGGAGAGACTGAAGGTACAGCACGGGGAATTCTCACTGCCATCAAAGTGACCCACATGGCAATACTGGGAATTGATGCCACCATTGCAGTGACCACCCTCTCTGGAAAATTCTTCATAAAACTTTGCGATTCCCTGGATGATTTTAAAGATGAACAAGGTTCATATGAGAAAGTGAAATCCAGTGAGCTCTCTGCTTCAGACACTGAGATGCTGAAAACATTCAAGCAGGAATTAGCTGAGAGCATCGCTGCTTTACTAGCAGATGCTTTGGTTGAAACGTTCCACCAGAAGTTCTCCAGTCACATGGTTTCTCTTGCCCAGGACCACATAAATGACTTCATTGGGGGTTATGTAAGGAAAGGTTTAAAGAGCGATAGAACAGAGGAAAAACTCAGAGCTGGTCAGAACAACAGATACATTGCCTACATGCCAGCGGGCTTGAAATCTGAAAGGAAGCTTGCAAGAGATGTGCATACACAGTCACAGTCACATGCTGAAAGGATCAAGAACAGAGAGACATCAGGTAGCATTCTCGATATCAGAGTCCTGTCAGAAACCACTGGCACTAAGGTCGTCATCTTAACAGAGGACAGTCATGGCAAGCTTACCAAGATGCAGGAGGTGGAGCCCACCTCTAAAGCTGCCACTCAAACTGTGGAGCTGATCTACAGACCCAGGAGTGCCCAGCACCCAGACAGTTATGATGTGCGCATCGACAACCAAACAGTGAGAGTACATAGTGAAGGCAAGAACTGTGTGTTTGATGCTTTGGCACGGGGCATGAAACCAGGAGCCACTGAAGAGGAAGTCACCTCCACAGCACAACAGCTACGACATCTGGAGGCTGACGCCCTTCTCAGAGACCCCGACCAATGGGAGCCTTTCATCAAACGCAAAGAGTGGACAGAAGGAATTAGAGGAGGCCACTGGTTTATGGTAGAGGGAGCTGAACCCGTGAAGCACATCAAAGATACAAAGGAAGTGATAAAGAGAGAAGTTGGCACAGTTGATACCAACAAAAAAGTGAAGAAGGACATGCATAACAAAGGACCAGGAGAATTCATTGATGCAGACCACCAACCAACACTGGATAGCATAATAAAAGCCGTCAGCTTGAACCAGAACAGTAAATTAGCTGAAGCTATGTTCAGTGTGGTACAGAAAACACCCACTTCAATGAACAACCTTGCTGCCCAAGTAAAGAAAAATCATGCTCCTGACCCCAGTATAACATCTAGAGACTCCAGGCAGTTGGTGGCAGAAGCCATAAGTAATGATGACATTGTTAGATCCTTCAAACTGACCATCATAAGTGCAATACCCAGAGCTTTGCTGACAAGTAACAACAACTACAACAACTTTCAGAGCAGCTCAAAGAGTAAAACCAGGCTGGACATTTTCAACAGGAGCTTCCCACAACACACCACAGATATGGTAAAGAAATGGTACAATCTCCTCAAAGGAAAAAATGTGATGACTGAAACTGATTATAACACAATACTTACCTGGATCCAAAAGAAAGGCTACGATGATCAAAATGACAGAGAAAGGATGGACATCATAACCTGCCTATAACAGTGAGGTAATATCTTATATATCACACAGATATATTGATGAGAATATAATTTTCTCTTGAAAAGCTCTTTAAGAAACCCAGATGGTGACATGTAACTCAAGAGGTACAGATACATTTTTAGAGAGTACACACTGTACTGTGTTTTATATGAAGCAGAATGAGCAGTTAAACTCAAACAACAGCTCCTCCTTATTTGTCTTCTTGTTTTCTTCATAGCGTGATGATGACGGAGGTGATTGGCTGAGAGGAAGTGAAATATGAGACATCCTGCAGAGAAATGGCTCAGCAGGAAGAAGCTCCATCTGCCTTTGTTCCCCCTGGTGACCAGTTTAGATATTACATACAGCTGGTGGTGGTGTATGTTTCTCCTCCAATGAACTTTAATATTACCATTGAAATATGTGATTCATAAAAAAATTACTTCTGGTTACACATTTCCATCCTCATCATCTAATATTTCAGTATTCAGTGTTTCATCTAATATTTTCAGAAGCTGATGTATGTATTCAGGCTGATTCCTATGTATACTAGGCTGTAAGTGGCCTATTTTTGGAAAACTCATTTAGTTATCATTAGTAATGTGCATACGGTTTGTGGGTTTGTTACTGTAATAGGGGATCTATAGTGTGATGTTTCCCAGGTCATTTTTCCTTGAGCACTACATATGACTCATTTGGTTTCCATTACTGATATGTGGTCTTCTTATCAAAATAACAGGGGCAGTTAGTATGATATACCCTGAGTTATATACTTTTAAGCGCTGTAACGCTGATATTGCATGGGGACTTAAATGCATGGGCCCAGATTCATTAGAATGATCTGTGTGAAAGAAACAGCATTTAAACCAGTAAGCAGCTTTGGGAACAAGGGAGAAAATAAGAAATATTTGCTTTGCTTTGGCTTGTGAAAAAGAACATTACTTACTCACCTATATATGATTATTTACTCACGTATGTTTTATCATGTATTGGGGTGCTAACATACTTTTAATTCAACATCAGGGTTTAGAGTGTGGGTTATTGATGGTAGTACTGTGAGTCATTAGGGCTAATGCCTCACTTAGTGAAGCAGAAAGAAGTTATAGGACATGCATGCTGAACTGGCACAGACAGTGTCATGACAGAATAGGCAGAAATGTGAAAAACACCATTACTGAACAGAAGAACTTTCTACCCTTTCATGGAGAGGCTCTCAGATACTGTGGATTGGTCAATGGAGAGCAACTATCACCATCCTGTTTGGGCTCCTCTAACCTTCACTGCAGGCAGAGGTAACAGTCTCTTGCTGGTGGAAGGGAAGATACTTTCAGTAAGGTAACAAGGGACATGATTAATCTTAATCTTTCTTTGAAATAAACTGGCACTCGTGTCATGTGCAAATTGTGTTTCAATATTGATAAATGCTTTGAGTGTAAAGCAATGTCTGTAACTGTCCAAGAAAAATAAAAGTTTGGTTTGGCTTAGAAAGACTTTTTTGTTGTGTGAGTAGCTCATGCTCCCTTTCAGAGAAAGCGGTGAGGCTCTGGCATTGTGCCACATCTCTCTGTCCCACAGAGTCCCACAGAGATGAGTCCATGTTTTCTGTGGCATTGTGTGCTCTCCCTCATTCAACCATATTCACACAGCTTTGGGCTTCTCCCTGACATTCAACCCCTCACTGACACTTAGAACGAGGGAACGACTGCAGCGAGTTACTGTGCCGCCATACAAATGTTTGCGTTCAAATGAAATTAGAATATGCAGAAGTAGAGGGGTGCATGGAGTAAAACCTCTAGTGAGCTAGGCTAGTGAACCTATTCCTGTGATATTTTCTCTGATACAGGGGAGGATGCTGGCTTAGCTAACTCCATTGCACATTAGTGCTCCCTACTGGTATCTCAGGGACCTGCAGTTCTCTCCATTGACGCCCATTATAAGGAACAATCTTACCGTGGCTTAATGTTCCAAAATACCATCCAATGATCACCAAATTTGGGGTCCTATGGGGAAAACTATGATGATAACGTCAGTGTTTATATTAAACCCATGGGGTCGTTGTATTGGTTCTTGAACATGTTCATGATCAGAAACGTGTTAGAGAAGTGTAGTCCTGATACGTCACTGTTTCTGTCCATGATGCTATGTTAAGCTTTTTCCTTATAATGGGGGACAATGGAGAAGAAATGGCTTAATGCAAGATAGTTACCCCTTTCATTGAATTTCAGTTTTGTTTTTTTGATAGGAGATATACTTTATGACATGTGAGATGTCAGACAAATTTGGTGATCATTGATTGCTGTTTTGGGACATTAAGCCACCTTAAGCTTTTTCCTTATAATGAGCGTCAATGGAGAGGAAAATGCTTAACGTGAGATAACGACCATACTCCTAGGACTTCGGTTTTGATTTTTTGACAGAAGGAAGTGTTTCTGACAAAAGATGTCAGAGAGAAATCTGGTGATCATTGATCGCAGTTTTGGAACATTATGCCACGTTAAGCATTTTAGAATGTCCTCAAGTGTTTCCTCAGTTAGATAGACATTATATCAAAGTTTTAGGTTACCTCTCAGCGTTGGTAACATGTCCCACATTCTGTTTGCATCTGGTCACCCTACTAGCAGTTCCCCCTCCCTGCTGTATTAAATTTGCTGGAAACTGCGAGGGAGTGATAATTCTGTGTTCAAACTTTCACATTTGCCTCGTTATAACAAACAGGAGAGCGCAAGCTACATAAAAACATTTGTGGATTCATGTTTACAAGTTAAATAATGTTCACAGACTCAGAATCCTTAAATCCAAAGCCAAAACTTTACCCAATAAATAAGAATGCCGACAATTTGCCCATTATTATATCAGTTGCTTGGTTTACTGTAAATAAACAACACAATATATTAATCTTAGAAATGAGCTAATGGAAACTGTAGGTGAAAAAATAAATTGCATTAAACACAATTATGAGACCATCTTCTTCAAAGTGTACAAACAGAGTCTTGCAGGCCTTTTCTTGTTACCTAATGGTGACATTGAACGGTCAGCAAATCATCTTCTTGCAAAAACATTCACCGAATATAGCTGCAAGCAGCGATAGAGGGGCCAAGCACAAGAATTTGTAGGAGGAGTAGTGAAAAAAACTGTTTCCATAAAAATTCAAAATGGCAGAAAATCCAATATGGCGGACTTTGATGGAAGTGGGTACGTTGGACTCCGCTTGATCTAAGGAATCTAGGAAAAAAAGAATTTTGAAAAATTCCAACAGGGTCAGGAGTTATGGACAAAAATGTTAGCTGAACTTTGACCTGATGGTGGCGCTAGAGGGCTTGATTTACTGACCCCAAAATTGGTGAGTGGACAGCTGGGACTGTCCTCTATGAGTGTGCCAACTTTCATAAAAAGTGTATGAACGGATCTATGGGCTGCCATAGACTCTCATGGCAGATGTATAATAATAATAAGAAAACTAACAAAAACAATAGGGTTCCAGCACCTTCGGTGCTTGGCCCATAAAAATTGTTAATAAAGCAAAAGCCGATCATTGGAGCAGACATAGAGACCACTTTCGTAAATAGTAAACCAATTTTAAGCTCCTGTTGATGAGACATTCCTGATGTCTCGTATTTGCTTTCCTGAACAGAGAAGGGAGATTCCTCTCAAATGACAAAGTGAAAGTTTATTTATGGATGTTATGTTGTGTGTGCTCTTCCTGCCACCAGGTGGCGATGTCAGCCTGTCATAGATGGCTGCTCTTTCAAGAGACTTCACACAGGCCGTCCTAATCCAACTGAGTGAGCGAGAAGTAAGTGAGCAGACCTATACTTAACACAAAGTCAAATGCAAACATTTTAGACACTCTTTTTTGTCATTTTTCCTGAGTCTTCATAGTATAATTAAAGCTCACCAGAGGTCACTGCTGTCATAGCCACTGTTTGGAATGTCGGAAAATGTCCTTCATGTATTGAAATTCAATTTTTAGTAATTTTGACGTACAATTTTTGGTACTGCCCTTGTATTTCGGGACACAGAGGCAGCACTCTTGCTGGCTTGTCCTGTATGCATCAGGGGGCTGATCAATTAAGTCCTTTAACTCTTCTGTACTGTTTGGGGTCATTTTAACCCCATTCAATTTTGAAAGACTGTAAAAACATGCTTAAAATGTATTTTTGCAATTGATATTTTATGACTTTTCCTAAATTAGTGAGAACAACTGATTAACATTAATTTGCATGTAATGGTATGTTTTGCCTGTCCTGTACACACCTTGGCTATGAATGTGTTGTTTGGGGTCAATTTGACCCCAAGCATAAAACATGAAGATTTATCAGTTTTGCTGACTTTTTCCTTCCACTGTTGTTTTTACTGACACTTATGACACAGTGAGTGAATTAACCTTATCTTCTATTAGTCGTATACCCTCCTTCCCTTTATCTCATTTTCACTCCCACACCATTCTTCTGCACATGCACACCCAGTTTCTTACTGCCCCAAGAAAAATAAGAATTTGTACAATGAGTACAATGCATAATGATGCAGTTGTGAGTGAGAGAGAGGACAGAAAGCTTCAAGTGATTCTCCATTACAACGAAACGAAGGGTGGGGTTGACAATTTGGACATGGTGACCACCACATACAACTGCCGACGCATGACTGCCAGTTGGCCCTTGGTGATTTTTTTCCACATTCTTGATGTGAGTGCATACAATGCATTTGTTTTACGGCGCGAGATAAATGGAGACTGGAACAGTACCAAAATGAATCGGAGGAGGATCTTCCTTGAGCAGCTAGGGTACACCCTTGTAAAACCTCAATTTGAGTGTCGTGAGTGCCTTCCAAGAGCACCAGCAGCTGTCTCTGGTGAGGGAGATTCAGGGAGAGACAAATACAGCACTTCCACAGCCCCCCAAAACCAAGGGAAAGCGTGGCAGGTGTCAAGTTTGTCCTCGCAAAAATGATGCTAAAACTTGTCACCTGTGCAAAATGCCATAATTTCATATGTAAAGTGCACACAATAACTCTGTGCCCATCTTGTATGAAGTAGGGTGCACTGACTTGTACGTCTCTTTTACCACTACTGCCTTAGCGTCTTGCAGGGCCATCAAGCCTTTGGTAGCGCCTTGCGCCAAGGTTGGAAGGGGTCTGTGTCTGACGGTCCTGTTGCCTTGCCTGGGGGGTGTATATAGTGTATATTTGTATGTTGTTAGTTCGCTCTCTATTTTGGATCTTGGATATATGTATGGAGGGATGCATGTATGGAGGGAATGTGTCCCTATTGGAACAGGTAAGTTCTTACAGAGACAGTGGCACTGTGACGCTCGGTCCGATAGGGGGTCCCACAGTTTCTAATAAACCCTCACATGTATGTAGGCCTACAAGGATTGTTCAGATTTCCTATATGCAATTCAAATTGTTTATTTAAATAGGAAGATAAAATACAATGAATGGCCCTTCTGACACATCAAATATTAACTTATTTTATTTTAGGTAAACAAAAAATGAAAATAATTTGCTTATTTTTCAACACATTTGGACTTCTGTATGGCCTAAGCAGACATTTTTCATGTGAGATAAGGAGTTGAGGGGTCTCTTTGCAATTCATCCAGGCAATTTAAGATACTCAGTATAAGAACAAACCATATTTGAGCAACAAACATTCATGGAAGTATATTTTTTATGATATTGTAACTATCTAGACCATTGGGCTCTCTAGGTACCCCAAACCTGTTGGGGTGTAAAGTCTTTTTGAACAGAACAGAAGGGTTAAAGGTTAGTAGAAAGGTCTTCAACTGTGCAAGTTTAAAACTGTAGCAAGTGGCTTCACTGATTTACACTTCCCTGTAACTCTGAAAGGGGTGTTATTCTCGGGAAATAATTTTCATTTCTTAATACACAGTGTGTCATCCCTTCTGATTAAAAACATCCTCTGGCGATTTTTTTTGACACTTTCTCAGAAGTGGTTCAGTTGAGGCACGATTATATTGTGTAACATCCCATTACTGCCAACAGCAGAATTATGTTGGATAACTGTAAATGGCTGGTGTTGACATGTTGAGGAATGTGAATACTTGTTCATTCGATCTGGCCCTGCGTAACAGTCATTTAATGTTGCCTTTTAAGACCAGTTCTGAGACCCAAGCACCTAATTCAAGGCAAAACTGAGAAATTTCCTGGTATTCAGATGAGTTAAAATTCTACAACACTTAAAATATAATTCAGTTAGCTAGCTTAATATTAAAGTTGCATTGTTGAATTTTCTGATCTGCTAAATTACTCTTGTAATACACTGACTGTGCTGTGTTTTTAAATCAGGGACCCAGAGACTGAAGCCCAACATTATGATGAAAATGATTTCTGGTAAAGAGTACACAGGTTGGCTAGCTACATAATTACTGTACCTTTCCTTTCTGTCAGGAATGTAGATGCTGCTTCAGATGGCCACACAACTTTCCTCTGCCTCAGTTATTTAATGAGTTTCACCTTTGTTGATTTGTTATTCTTTATAGCTGTGTTCTCTGCCCTTTCTTCATGTCTTGTGTCAGTCTTCAGCTGCCATGCCTCATTGCCTAATATATACGTGTGTGCGTGTCTCTCTCTCTCTCTCAGGTTCAGGTCAGGTTACTTTATTTGTACCCGTAGGTGGATTTTCTATCTTTCTCTCTCTCTTTCTCACTCTCTGTCTGTATGTCTGTATGTGTGTTTATCTGTCTGTCTTTCTCTCTGTGTCTGTATGTGTGTGTGTGTGTGTGTGTGTGTGTGTGTGTCTATGTGTGACTTTGCATCTGTCTGTGTACTCTTTCACAAGTGTGTTTTCTGTCTTGCGAGTCTCCAGTAAAGGTGGCTTTGTTTTCTTTGAACCATACCTCTTGTGTCTCGAGTGATATCTGCATTTGGGTTCACCCTGCTCCTTTTCACACATTCATCTCTCTCTTTTCACTTTCATGGAAATAATCTGATCAGGAATTATTGGGGGGACAATTTACTGAACTCCTGATATTGCAATTCCCCCTTCTTAGATTAGATATTTGACAAGTAGACTCACAGATTAGATAGACACCCTTGTACATTATATAGACAGACTCATAGATTAGATAGATACACACACGTTGTCTGGCACTGACGCTTGCTTATGTGGGGTTAGCAGTGTCCTGTTTGTGCAACTTTTCACACAACTTTATTAGATATACTGCTGAAATTGCTGGAATATTCAGCTTCATGGGTGCCCTTCGGCTGTGTGTCGTTTGGGCGTGGCAGTTGAGCAGGGACTTCTTTTGTTGTGAGGGTTTCAGTAGCATATTGACATATTTCACAATACATGTTGAGTCATATTTATTGATTTTTCTGATTAATGGTGCATTGTACACATATTTAATGTAATATGTACTTTGGATCTCCTCTGAAATCATATATCAGTAGCACAGCCCAATTTTATCACACCACATCACAGATGTTCAAAGGTTACAGATTGTAAGTATTGTTCATACTTGTTCTGAGAGCAGATCCTCCCACAGTGGCTTTGTAATGCAGCTGCAAGACTCAACAGGAAACCGACACTTTACTTTTGTATGCAAGTTTTTCAGAATGATAGGTAGTAATTAGCTGTGTTATACTTTCTGCTCTGAGTGTTACAGCTAAAAGTCTTATTGTGGAGGTGTGAACACAGAGGCACTTGCAGGACAGAGTTAAATGGAAGTTAAATTAAAACTTACAATAGCTAAAAATGCCAGTTCAAATATTACCATACTTAGGAATCATCATTCAATGACAATATAAAAACAAAAATCCATTTCAAATAGCGTTCCGTTCTAAAAGTCGAGCGGACTTTCTCCGCTGCTGTCCCCCAATGGTGGAATGAACTTTTACACTTCATCCGTTCTGCTGAGTCCTTCTCTGTCTTCAAGAAACATCTGAAGACACAAGCTACATGCACACTTTTTTTTCCATCCGGAATGAAATCATTCTGATTGATGATTCTGAACGTGCTGTTTACATGAAAGTGATCGGATAGTTTGTGCGCTTTTACATGTCACAAGCATACAATCGGAATAGATACTCTAGCTAGCCAACTAACATTAGTTCTACAGTGGACTGGTGGCTACACTATACCTACTACTTCGGGTTGCTTTATAGGATATTGAATAGAAACAGCAACCTCCGACTTTAACCTGAAAAGTAGCCGGAAAATTTAACACAAAAAACTAGCGTACAACCGTAATCCAAATGTACGAGTACTGTGTGTGAGGTGGGAGGGAGAGGTGACTTGAGATGGTTTCCTCAGAGACAGAACTCTCCGGTGTCTTAGGCGAGCTGAGCCCAACATCAGCACCGTGTTGGGCTGCGGTAGCCAGCGGCCGTTGTCTCATAATTTCCTCCAGTATGCCAAAAAATGGAACGTTGGCAGGGGCTGCACCACTTTTGTTTTGGTCAGATTTTGCCTTAAAATACCCGCTCTTCAGCCCCTTCCAGTGGTTCATAATTTGGTCAATAGACCTGTTTACCTCCACTTCATTAAGCTTCTCCCAAATTTGCTTAAACAGCTCATTGTCACAGGATTTGTGCCCATCTAGTCGCTCGACTATTCTTAATTCTTTGAGAATGTTTAACATAAGCGTGGTCTCCGTTGTCGACCAATTTTTTACACTAGCCGCCATGTTTTTTTTTTTTTTTACTCATGCATAGTAAAACGTCATGCATAGTAAAACGTCAATATGTCATTACTTCGCATAATGAACATGCGCAGAAATTTCCAAGTGCAGAAGGCAATCCGATTGAGGGTCTACTTGGCTAATATTTTCCTATCAAACAGATTATCAGAAATCTACACCACCTTTTTAAATCCGATTGAATTCTTGATCGGATTGGGGGTATTTCACTCCAATCAAGATGCAGCAGCAGAGATGTCAGGAAAATATGGATAAATATAAGATTTGAAAAATAACATGAAATGAGACTAAAACTAAAAGCTAAAGCAGTGCTGTTGGCATTGACTTAGCAGAAGACTTGTCTTAGCGGTCTCATGGTTTAGATTAGATCCATCAGACAGTTTTAAATGTGTGCAAATCAAAGAGATTGAATCTGCTCTGCAGAGTGAAATTCGGAACCCTGCCAGGCTCTTGGGCCTCTCTTTTGGTCACTGTTATGCCTTGCTGTGGCTCTGCAGGAACCCCCAGACATCACCCCATCCACCCACGGAACCAGCCACACCCAGCCCCAACTCAGATCAGACAGGTAAGCCTCAGTTAAATCTACGTTTCTTGGGTTTGGCAGGTATGCTAATGTAATACTATCTGTCAACACCTATGTAACACAAAAAATGTGGTCCTTTTTGCAGTTTCTGACACAAATAATCACAATGGCTCCTGAGTGGCTCAGACTATAAAAGCTTTTGTTTCAAGTGCAGACTGAGTCCTATGGCCCAGATTCAAAACCAGCCAAGTCATTTCATCACTGGGAACCATGTCTGTGGAGGAAATTTCAATCCTGGATTTTGTCATCTGCCTATGATGACCAGGAGCCCACAGCAGTGAAAAAGATTGGCTTTGTGGATTGGTGGGTGGGTCAGCTACAGGTCTGTCGATTGCATGGGTGGGTGGGTCAGCTACAGGTCTGTCGATTGCACGGGTGGGTGGGTCAGCTACAGGTCTGTCGATTGCACGGGTGGGTGAGTCAGCTACAGGTCTGTCGATTGCACGGGTGGGTGGGTCAGCTACAGGTCTGTCGATTGCACGGCACATTAGCGACCCCTGCAGGTTGCCTGCATAAAGCTGTGTATGAAGTGTCCTCCTCTGAGCTCGTGCAGGTTCAGCATAGCTCCAAAGTGTGAAAAGACGCTACGGCTGACTCCGTATTTGGGAGGAGAGTGTGTGTTTATCTGCACTCCTCCAGACTCTTCATGGGTTTCAGAGCCATGTACAGAAACTATGTGATACAACTGCCTTTCCAAACTGAGAAAAAGGGGGCCTGGAATTCTGCATACTGATGGGTGATTTATTTTGCACAACTTCCAAAATATCATTAAACTACACACACTTAAATCAGCAAGTTAAGATCACAAAGCCATAAAAGTACAGTCTGAGCCTGACGCGGGGAAGGGAGAGTCCTGTCAGAAACCTCAGGGGAAAAGAAGAGAGCAGCAGCTTGCATGCATGTGTGCACATGCATTTGTCAGCACAAACATTCCCCTTCAGCGGGTCATCCGAGGTGGGTAATCCGAGCTCACCTGCATTTTTCCACAGGTGTGTAATGAATGGTGAGGCAGTAGTGTTCCGTTAGGGCTGCTGCTGTGCATAACATTACATTCAATAACCAATGACAGCATCCGATATCTGCAGCCACTGACAAATCAACAGATGCACCAGATCATTGTTTCACATGTTCCATGAGTTTTGTTTTGCAAGCACGGTCAGTTGTGCTGACTGATACATCATATCTAAGCAACACAAGTTACTGCTCAGAGGCAGGTGACATGGTGAAATGCTTTGCTGGTCACAGCTGGGAAATGCTAAGTGAAGTCAAGCTTATGACATTAGACCGAGTTTTAGACTCACAAAAAGGGCAGTAAAACAGTTTGAAAGGACCACAGTAAATATCCACATCAGAGAAGCTTTGAAGCAGGCAGATGGCAGCATGTTTCTGTTGTGGTTGAACAGATCATAGTGCAGGGGTAAGTGCAGGCTGAAGGATCAGCGCTATTTAAGCACAGCAGGGGTAATGATGGTGGAAGAGGCCTGCAACTCCATAAGTGAGCTCTGAGCCCCTGCTCTCATCAGACAACTAAACTCTAATCACCATCACCGTTACCAGATAAACTAAAGGCAATTTGCCCCTAGGTCTCATAGACAACGATGCTAGCTAACCAAGTTTCAGGCAGTGACATCACCAGTCAAAGTGCTCTGCTACCTGCCGCCCTCCTGGCTTTATGCAAGACTCACACAAGCTACTGCTTTCAGCTCTGCTACACAAAGACACATTTTTGTGTTTCTCGCAGAACAGAAGAGGAATGGACTCCCAGGGACCCAGAGCGACAGGGCGGGGGGCATGCTCCATTGCAGGCCAGGACAGTGACCCCGGGGAGCCAGAGTGACAGAGAGAAACTGAGCGTGCAAGACGTCACTGAACTGCATGCTATAAGTTCTAGGGACTGCATAAAACCTCCATAACTTATGCATATGTTAACATTCAAGGTAAAAATGGTTAAAAACTGAAACTGAAACTGGGGCTGCTAAGAGAATAATTTCACATGCTCAGACAAAATCTCTGTGGAGTGGAATTACAAACTGTGAGGTTTTTGCTGAAAACATACACTCCGGAAATTGTGCAATTACTAGGTATGGTCATGGCTGATGAATCATATAAGGGGAGGGACCTTCAGCACTAGGACAAAATGTGTTTTCAAAAATTGCTGGATGAGTCAAGGGTGCCTGTTCTATCTGACATGTGTCTAAATTGTGTAAGAAATACAGAGGGAGTATTTTGAGCAATCCAGGGGATAAATGCAAACCCTGGGTTCTTTAAGCCTGGGCCAGTACCATACAAACTCCGAGCTCCAGCGGATAATGAATTGCAGACACTGCAGAGTGAAGGAGTCATGTCTCCTGCAGAATACAGTGACTGGGCAGATGTACGTACCTCATCTTAATGCTAATGTACAAATCTGTGAGGATTATAAGCTAACAATCAGCCTGTGTCTGGAAGTGGATGAGCATCCAATCCCTAGACCATACAATTTGTTTGCTAAGTTCTCAAAAACAGTACACAGATCACTCAAGTCTCTCAGTGAGTAGGGCCATCAGAGAGCAAGCAGACACTCACAGCAACTTGTTCTCCTATTTTTGCCATTTTTCAGAAAATAATTAAAGTTTTGCAAGAGCTGGAGAATGGTATTTGATATCTTGATGGCAGCCTGATTACACCTTTACCATGCTGGTGTACTAATAATTAACAAAGAACCTCTCTATTCTGATACGCCCTCTTACTGAGTAGCTTGAAAAGGGTAAACAGTGGAATTTAAAAATCATGTAAATGTAAATGTAATGTAAAAATCAAATGTCACAATGGTGTCAGGCTGCCATAGAAGGGGTGAAGGAGGTGTGAAGGGGTGAAGGAGGTGTCGGTGTCGTCTGCCATGCTGGTGTACCGCAACCCCTGGCTTGTGATGTCTGTCCTGTAGAGATAAGTGCAGTCATTTCTCAGAAAAAACCTATCACGTTTTCCTGACAAAGGCAGAGAGAAATTACTCACAGATCAAAAAAGAGATGCTGAGCTTAATTTAGGGGCAACCGAGTTTCATCCTTACCCATATGGAAGAAAATGTGTGGTGATCCCTAAGAGCAAGCCTCCTTTGGCAATTTTTCATCCTAAAACAGGGATTCTGGGTCTAGGAGCTGCAAGAATGCAAAGATGGGCCCTGTACAAGTCTCTCAGCAATCAGCAGAGACAGATTTTCTGGCAGAATTTGACAATATTTCCTAAATGGCAAAATTATATTTTGCTTATGTTATTGACATGCTTTTCTAGTGTGACATAGGAATCAGGCACAATCCCAAGATTCCTAACTGCGTGGGCAGGTTCACCGGGCAGTACACTGATTTCATTCAGAAGTGAAGGCTGATGAGGAGGAGGTTACAGCACACGACAGTGGGATATTCCTCAGAGTGAAGATACTGAAAAGATGAGTGACAAGGGCTCTGAATCAAACATGGACGTTGGAGGTGCAGAGTCCTATAACCTCACAGAAGCCACCAGACTTGAGAGGCTGAGCTGGTGTTACTCAAGGCCAAAGGGGCCTTGCTATTATGTGACTGGATACTGAGACATGGCAGCAGATGTTTATGAAAATTAAAGAAAAGGTGTTCTGCACCGGCATGCGCACCAGAAAACTGTAAGTATGGGAGATAAAGCTGGTTAAAACATCATCCTGCACTGTCTGTATAACACTGCAGTCACACGTATTCAGAGCAGGTAATCAGATTTTTCTGCTGAATATTGGCCACCATCATATTAAACGGGAGACAGAGACATCTCTAGTGCCTGCCTTGAGATGACAATATTTCAGATTTGTTCAAATAATTTAAAAAGTGATGTAAAATGCACATACATGCCTGAATGTGTCTGTGTATGTGTGATATTCATAACAACCACTAACACCCCCCCACACACACACACACACGCACACACACACACACTTTTGTGATTGAAGTACCACCCTAAAAGGTGGGAGTGTCCAGGGTACCAGGAGTTTACCTATAAAGACAGCAGCTGTTCAGTCTCCAGACACACCTAAGCAGGCCTGCATTCCTAAGTAGACCCCACATCAAAGGAAACATGAGTGGTAAGTCTTTATACCCACTTTCCTCATATATTTCACTCACACTGTCATATCTGTAGATAATATCTATAGCAACATTCCTGCTCAAAGCTGTAGGTTTTGACACACTAATAAAGCTATTAACACTATTTAAGCACATTTATGCCTATGAGTAGCTAAAAGGAAAACGGCATTATTTGATAATGTATGATTATAATTTTTAAGGTTTTATCCTTGATAATAATGATAAACTTCTCATGCTCTTTGCATTCCTAATTAATACTGTGATGTACAATATATTGGAAATGGACAGTGACTAAATGAATCAATAAATGCATTCAAATGTTCTCAGACTGTGGTTTATATTATGGTAATCAAAGGGAAACAAGGTTTTCTGTGACTGTAGACTGCAGGGGAGCATACAGCATACAGTCTAAGTTCACTGTGGGGAAAAAAATTCAAGGAAGTATTATAGTATTATAATTATTATTATAGTATTATAACTACATAAAATACTGATCAGATGAAACATTAAATATTACGAAACATTATTGCCATTAAATGCTTTTAAATTGTGATATTTTATATGATGCATTGCATTCTGTTCTGAATAACCTACAACTCCAAATGACTGTACATGTGTTACAGTTGTACATTTCCCATTAAAACTTAAATAATAAATAAATAAATAAATAATTTTAGCCTGATTTTCAGTGTCTGTGATCTTCCACTCAGCCTGTAGTGGCTGGGAACTTGTGGAGTTTGCTCTGTGCTAATCATGCTAAGCTAATGCAAGCGTGTGAATGTAATGTAAAATGTAAAAATATCTTTCAAAGAGACAATGATAAAGTATTGTGAGGTAAAACACATCACAGTGTTGTGAGGTAAAACACGTCACACTGTTGTGAGGTAAAACACGTCACAGTGTTGTGAGGTAAAACACGTCACAGTGTTGTTAGGTTAAACACGTCACAGTGTTGTGAGGTAAAACACGTCACAGTGTTGTGAGGTAACAGAGGTAAGAGTGTTGTGAGGTAACAGAGGTAACACTGTTGTGAGGTAACAGAGGTAACAGTGTTGTGAGGTAACAGAGGTAACACTGTTGTGAGGTAACAGAGGTAACAGTGCTGTGAGGTGACAGAGGTAACAGTGTTGTGAGGTGACAGAGGTAACAGTGTTGTACGTCTTATTATTCCACAGGACTAGAACTGCAGACGCTTCAGAGAGAGCTGAGGATTGTGCTGGTAGGAAAGACTGGAGTGGGGAAGAGTGCAACGGGAAACACCATCCTGGGGGAAAGATTGTTTAAAAAGTCTCAGTACTGTGACAAGAATGAAGGGGAGTGGCAGGGTATTCACCTTACAGTGGTCGACACTCCCTGCCTCAAAGAAAAAGACATTGTTAAACGTTGCCTGAATTTGTTTACTCTTGGACCACATGTGTTCCTACTGGTGGTGAAGCTGCATGATGAGACTCCTCCAGGGGATAAATACATCCTGCAGCACTTTCTGGAGATCTTTGGTGAAAACGTAGTGGATTACACAATGGTGCTGTTAACACACAGAGATAAAGTCAGTGATGGAGAGGATGTGTTGAAGCATGTCAGTCAGCCCATCAGGGAGTTCATCCAAAAGTGCCAGGACAGATATCATGTGTTTGACAACACAAACTCTGATAGAGGACAAGTCACAGAATTGCTCAAAAAGATGGAAAAGATGGAGTATGATAGCAAATACTATAGTCCTAAAGCTGCAAAAGGAGACCTTCAGAGCCAAAAGAGAAAACTAGTTGACAGATATAAGACGATTATTAAAATAGTGGCATATCTGATTATAGCAGTGCCCATTGTGGGAAGCGGGGTTAAGGATGCGATGACATGTGCCTGTCAGTGAGAGGGAAGCAAACAGCCATTTTTATGGGTTATTTTCATTTTTATTTTATGTTTTCTCACTTAGCAGACACCTTTATAGAACAGGAGTTACATCTTAAGGATATAAAATCTGACAGTCACAACAACAGTGTTACATATAGGTTATGACAGTCCAAATC
This sequence comes from Megalops atlanticus, assembly GCA_019176425.1. NCBI lineage: Eukaryota > Metazoa > Chordata > Actinopteri > Elopiformes > Megalopidae > Megalops > Megalops atlanticus. The sequence continues at coordinate 669,886 of CM032894.1, forward strand.
TGAAAATGTGTCAATCCATCACATGATGCTGTCATTAGTGCAGTAGCACTGTAAATAACACCCTAACTGACAGAGCACTGAACCTCTTCTCTGTGTGGAAAATACTAATGTAACATACAATTTCAATCTCATTGCCATAGTCAACCCATAACCCCCATCATAAATTTTATTTCACCAGCTATGACAACAGACTTCTTTACACTTTCATTGCGCAAAAGTGAATTTTAGCAACCTGATAGCCAGGAGCTGGCTCAGACAATCTAGTTTCCCTCATTTATAACATAGCGTAATTATAACTACCTACACCTGTACAGGGGGAAAAGCTGCCCAGGAAGTAATGATGAGTCAGTTACAGACACCTCCAACTTTGCACTTATACAGCACATCTAACAGCAGCTGCTGTACTTTCATCACATTATTGACCATTTTTGTATATAACATACTTAACCCTGTGTGCTTAAGGCATACACGTATGATCAATGTTGCTCATACATAGCAAAATAGAAAATGAACAAAAATATTTATTTAGTTTCTGGAAATTTTCTGGAAAGGTTTGCATGAATTATATTCTGCTTAATATTACAGCAGAAAATCAACCTGCTATTGCAGTATTTTATGTAGAATGTAGAGTAGAAACACAATTAGTAAATTCCATTTGTCATATATGTAGTATTAGAATTGTACTTGGTCATTGCCATAAGCATGTGTGCATGTGTATGTAGAGGGAAAACTGTCATTTCATAGAATCATGCTACATTTGGGATCAAAGAATATTGTGCTCTTTGGCCATACTATATCATACATTGAAAAACAATCAACTTTTAAAATTCTGGTCTTTGCATTACAGTTCAATTGTATATATTAAATACTGAAAAACCCCAATAAAGTAACAAATTGCTCACCTATATGTATCTTGTACTTATTTCTATGATTTGGAGATCTTTCAAGTTCATGAGGACATAATTTACAAAGGAACTGTGAAAGTAAGATTCACACAATAATTATTCAAAATAACTGTAGAATTAACCTGGATATTTAACATTGGGTATAATATTCATATAGTCTTTTTTTTTTTACCAGGAGTATTCACCTGACCCCCACTGAAACAGTTTCTCTTGAATGCAGTCATTTTGATAAAAATCATGAAGGCGAGGCCATTAAGACCTTTACAAAAATTAATTAATGCAATCCTGTTCTAACCACAGCATTAACTAAAAATGATAAGGTAGTGTTATTTCATGGAATAATTTTCTTTCACCACATTGCCAGTTGTATACAGTAAGCTTTCCTCATCATAACATCCTCTGTGCTCACACAGGACCACTGAAGCATGACTGATGTAAGCCTCCAATGCACTACAAATCCCACAATGCACTGCAGCAGAGCATTGATATTTTGACAAGAAGAAGTGTTTCTGACAGGAGGAAGTGTTTCTGACAAGAGATGTCCAAGAGAAATTTTGTGATAATTGATCGCAGTTTTGGAACATTAAGCCACGTTAAGCGTTTTAGAATGTCCCGGCTTTTGTATGCTTTCAGGCTTTGCTTTGTGTATTTCCCCGGCGTCGAAATAGGGTACATATAAATGTCAGGAAACCCTGATTCCTGGCCACATGTCAATGTCCATGGACCACTGGTTCTTTGGTAAATTGTAAGAGTCACTGTCGAGTCCAACTTTCTTTAATTTAAGCAGATAATCATTTGTTTTACTCCCAGTTTCGCAGTTTCCTGTACTAAACGCAGCCATGTTGCAGCATGTTTTGTCACTCAGTCTGACTGAGGGCGCGTATTCCAGTGGGAAAATGACGTCAACACATACCCTCTATACCAGCTGAAGGAGAGATGCATCCCCCACAGATTTCATCTGCGTAATGTCATCAGTGCTATTGAGTGGAGTGAGAAGGGGAATCTGGCCAACATAATCCACCCTACCCTGGCAAAACAGAGCCAATTATGTTCTGCCATTGTGGACTGCCTCTCAACCTTTTCAGCTGCAAAGTTTGAATTCAGAAGCCAGTTCAGTGGTGTATGACGGGAATGGCTAATCAGATTCAGTTTGCGGCTGAGAGCGCCCAGGGAGCTGCTTTGTTTCTGGCTTTACTGGTCTGGGGAGGCAGCAGCAGTCACTGCAGGCTGCAGGCATCTCTTAGCGTGGTGTTCTCCTTCTGAAAACCTACCGATTAGGAAATAAAATTTATGATTCAACAAATACAGTAAATATACTGATATATGACTGGAAGGCTAATTCTATTACCCCCCCAGACTAGAACTGCATCAGATCACTCTCTGAACAGCGATGTCCATCTACAGGTAAGCATCATTATGTATCTATCAGGGCGTCAGCTGCTGCTGCTTCCTGGGATGACCAACAGATGGCCTCATAACTTCCTGTCAGAGCTCCTGGCTGCTTCCTGGGATAACCTCCAGATGATCTCACTTCCTGTTTGTTCCCTGTCTCATTTAGTTAACGCTTTTTCTGTTGCTGGAGGGAGCCAAACGCACTTTTATAGTCTGGACTGACCACAAGAACCTGTCCCACATCCAAGAGGTGAAGCAACTCGACTCTTGACAGGCAAGGTGAGCTCTTTTCTTTGCCCGATTTGACTTTATCCTTTCGTGTCATCCAGGTTCTAAAACCCAGACCTAAAAACCATGCTGACACCCTCTCCAGGGTTTTTGGCCCTCCAGATCGGGCCAAGGCCCCGTTGCGGTGCGGAATTGAGGTCACCGTAAGGGAGGCGGATCCAGGTAACGGCTTGCCTTTTTGGCCCTAGGTCTGTCGGGTCCCAGGTGTTGCAGTGGGGACACTCTGCACCTCTCTCGGGATACCTGGGGCTGAATCAGACCTTGGAGTTTCTGCAGAAGTGATTCTGGTAGCCCTCCATGGAGAAAGATCCATCTGCACCCAAAAAAGGACTCATCCTCAGGGTCTGCCATTTGCTCCTTTCCCTCTCGACCCACAGCTGTGTGGATTCATCACTGGCCTACCTGCCTCCCAAGGTCATCTTGGTCATCTTGGTTATAGTAGATCATTTTTCAAAGGCTTGCTGCTTTGCAGTGCTGTCCAAGATCTCAGCTCGAGAGATGGCCCAGCTCCTGTTACAACACATCTTGTGTGTCTATGGCATTCCCCAGGATGTGGGTTCTGATCACGGTCCTCAGTTCACCTCACAGTTTCGGAAAGCCTTCTGCAGGCTCCTGGGTCCGTCGGTCAGTCTTTCCTCTGGGTTTCATCCCCAGTCCAATGGGCAGACGGAGAGAGCAAACCAGGAGATCATACCCACGGGCTGAGGTCACATACGCTAGGCTTAGCTGGCCCACACTGCACACCACTAAATCTCCCTCCGTTTGCTTTCCCCCATTTTCCCCCTCTTCCCCCTCTCGACTGGAGCGGAGTGAGGTCACAGCTCACCTTCTCGCTAACACGGACAGCATAAAGACGGAGTTCCGGCCTGCACCATGCCGTCACTCCCCGCTCCCGGTAAACACCGCCAGATGATGACATCACCACACGCCACAAATCACTGAGGCATATTGACACATTTGCCCATCTTAACTGTGGAAGATGTGTGAACTGAAGGATCCTGCCAGTCTGTGTGGATGGATATGTGATTGTTCACATTCCCATTGGAAAGTACAAAACAGTGGGAGGAGAAAATGCTAATGGATAATTGGGCAATAACTAATGCAAATAACCCAGGGTCACAGCAATTGCAGGAAAGGTAATTTGCACATGTATTAATACATGGGACAGGCAGCTGTTAACCTTAGCAGTAACGTAGGCTATTGTAACAGATGCTGTCATATTTGCAACATGGACATGATCAAAAAACTACTTTGGGCAGAAGATGTTGCAGGCAAATACAGAACAATTATCTGTATAGTCAGGCAATCTTAGACCTTGATTGGATGTGATTGGATGAAATCACCTACAGCCTGTCACTCAGAGCAGCCACTCCTGAAATTCTGCCCATTGCACCACATTTCCTGGCCCCAGGTTCATTTAAGCATACTGTGGAATGGTCTGGGTGAATCTGGGTTATCTTTCTCCTGTGCATTATCCCTGGTGCTCAATGCCTTTTCAACTTCCTCAAGTTCTCATGAAGCAAGGAGAGCAAACATGTACTTTACTCCAGTGCCATCTTCCCACATGTTCACTGAGCTATGGACGGTACCCATGTTCCACTGACTCAGAGTCACACCCGAAGCTGGTGGAGGACTCGTCCATCTTTAGGAACAGCATTCTTTTTGTGAAGATGGATTTTAGGCATATGAAAGCTGCCATGTCTGTTGCTTTGCAGAAGCAGCTCAGTTTTGAACCAGGGCATGTTTAGGAGCATTGACAGAGAGAGCATTTGTAGAATTATGCATCCTGAAGTTGCTGTTCATTTTAATGTATTTTAATGCGCATACCCATTACAGCCCTGGTTTCTCACTCTCGTTTAAACCCCTTCTACACCAGAGGAGCCAGAGCCTGGGGTTATGGGCAGTGTCCCTTCATTTTGTTTTCTTTTCCATAATGAGCTTCTTCTTGCTAAAATTGTATTTATCTGCAGCATTTCTCCAAAATTTAGGATCATCCATCTACCAACAGTTCAAGTTCTTCTGGATCAAATTCAATTTTTTTTACATTCACTCACAGCCAGTTGTGCCATGTTTGAAATGCAATCACCTCACAATATGCAAAAGGTTTTTTTATTTTTATTTTCAAAGGAGCAGCACAGATTTAAATCTGATTGTATGCGGCTGTCACCATTTACATAATTACATAATTATTACTTGCAAAATGTAATAATGTTGTCGTTGCTTTACACATTTCCCAGCAACCACAGGGCATGGGCACTGAACACTGTTGCCAGCCGCCCTCCTGGCTGGGTAGAATCAGTTGTGTTACAATAGAAATGTTTAGCTCCATAGGATGATTTCTACAGAATAAATCCAACAGCTGTTTGTGTCCACCAGCCTCTCAGTTCTTTATCCGCACATGCAGATATGTTTTAACACTTGCATCTGATTACTTTTTTTAGTTTAGGATTGGAAATTTTATGAAAGGCAATTCAATAACTCTAATGAACTGTTAATAAGGGTTTATGAAGCATATATACTCAAATAATATATTTCCAAAAAGTAAATAAAAATTTATATATACTTCAAGTGTTTACATTTGCTGTGACTCTGTTTGTTGCTCTGTTATCCTAGAACGGACTCGTTTTGACTTGCATTGACCTCCTTTCTCCTCAGGTCTAACAGGGACCCCAGGCTTCGTCACAGGTGGGTGTGCTGCTTTGTGTAACAGGTGACAGGTGTGCTCTCTCTGAGGGATGGAGCCGAGGGCACCTCAGTATGGAGCCCAGACATCGGCTCATGTACCCCCCCATCATTCCCATGCTCCTCCTCCTCACTGCCATCACCGGCTGTCACATTTGTCTGGGGAATGTCTCTGACAGAGAGGCATACAGGTGCAAACCTGGGCTCACTGTGTGTCACCCAGCAGGAAAGACCTGCTCAGCACAGTGGGAGTGTTCAGGGCGCCGCAGCTCGTGTATAAAGAGAGGGGAGCTTTGAGTGGCTGTTCAGTCTTTCAGACAGACAGACAGACTGCAGCAACAGACTGACCTGCACTTCTGCCTGGATTACACACCAGCCAGTAATCATGAGCGGTAAGCATCTCCATTTTACTGACAGGTAACACTTATTCTCTCACAGAACAACTCAGAAGTATCTTCATATTTCCCTGCTTTATTCCCACTCATGCCATGTCTTTGTTCTTTCAATGTATAACCTGGAAGGCTAAATTAATTACCAGTGTCAGTATCCACTTGTGATTTTTCTAGTGATACAAAAAACATCTTATTTTGCCTAAATATATTGATATTTTTGCACAGTATGTTTTCAGTAGGAGTGTGGCTTCTGCAGCAGCTTATAGTAAGCTTTTTTCATACAGGACTGACCAGTGCTTGTTTAAATCACTTTGTGTGACAATAAATAAGCCTATCATTGAATCAGTCAAAATGTATTTTATATTGTGATGTTATGGTCTTTGTAATGGATTGCCTGAGAGCTATAAAGACAATATTGCTCCAAACTCAACTGACCAGCATTTTTGTTAGATATGCCTATGTTGTAGTGACCCAGTTTTCCCCAAAAAGATGAATGAAAGAAAATGACCTAAATCTAATTGAAAGGTAAAACTACATCTTTTCTGATGAGGCAGGCATTAGGAGAGAGTGGGGTATCTTACTTGGGTTTTGCAAAACTAACCTTTGTGAGAAACTCACATACGAAAATCTAACCCCAGCAGAAGAAAAACTGTAAAATGGAAAAATAAAATAGATATCAAGTATTATTACTCTTGGTATTAAATTTTTATTGCGTTGTCTGTTATAAAATATTTATTGATATTCATGCCACAATAGATGGAAAAACTATAATGTAAAATAATGGAGGATGTAAAATGTATGTAAAATAATAACATACTTATTGAAATATGACAGAATCATTCATCCTTTTTTTACAACTTAAAAATTAAATACCAACTTCTATGTTCTTTAAACTCAGAGAAAAAAAAACTCACAGTAAAACACACAGTTATTGTGCTACTTCTAGTGTAGCTTTTTTTTACTGATTTGATGATAAACTGTTTTCTTTTTGACTTGATAAAATTTGAAAATGCAGTTTTCCCCAATATGCTTACACTATTGGAACCTTTGAAGCTGAACTAAACCTCATCTACCAGGCAACAGCGACCAAGGAAAGTTTAAGTGGTTCTTACAACTTACCTCAGATATATTTGGAATATTTCAAAAATGCAACACAGATGGAAATGTTTTTGTATATACTCTTTGCTCGCTGGGTCATTGAGCTTGTGTGATTTAGGTAGTGTACATAGCTATCTGGCTCACTGAGCTCACTGTGTACATAGCTAGCTAGCACTGCTCTGGCTGCAGGAGTGGCCATCATGCCCGGTAATGATGGGATAATTACACACAGGGAACAGCGGAGTGTGGCTCATGGGTATTTGTTTCCCTCTTTCTGGAGTATAGGGCAGATGCAGAATGAGCAGCCGTTATTTTTTGTGAAAAAATAAAGAATCTACATCAAAATGCTCCTTCTGCTCAGGAGACATAAACAGTAAGAAAATCCACCCATCTGGACGCAGAGTTTGCCCTCTCACCCAGGAGCTGTGCTGTAATCCAGCCCACTGATGATGCAATAGGCAGCAGCAGCTGTAGTGAGCAGTAACGAGCGCTGTCCGTGGTGCTGATTCATTCTGATTAGCCCTTTCGCACGTGACTTACCTTATGCTATGTAGTGCGCGTGTTATGTTATGGTGTTATGGTGAGTTATGTTTTCATTATCGTTAAGTATCGTTCTCATCTTTTTCCGATGCATTTGCTATACTTTGCAACATTAAATCACCGTTTCCTCAAAGCTAAAGTTAGCTTGAATTTTTTCAATCTAGTGTTTTAATCACACCGGTTTGACCATACACGTGGAAGGGTTAGAAGGGCTGGCGCTGTCCATGGTTCTGCAGCACTTATGCAGTTTCTTCAAATCAGCGTTGTGAAACTGCATAACTCAGTCTTACGCAAAAATGACAAATAAGGATTTTTTCCTCATATGCAAATCTGACCCTCATGCATATGAACAATTTAATAACGCCATTAGGTTCATAATGAGGCCCTGGAGTGCTGAAGTGACAGCACCCGGTGACCCCACTCCTGCCCCCCTGTACCATCATACACACTCTCTGGCTGGCTGGGGCTGCCAAGTGGCTCAGCTGTTAAAAGGCTGAGAGCTGTGGTCCAGGAGCAGTCCCAGCTGTGTCATCACCCAATGACAACCAGAGGGAGCAGGATAAAGAGGCATCATTCCACTGAGGGATGTGGAGGAGGGTAGGTCAGCCAGGGGTTCAGTCTGCTCCACTGCACATTACCGCCCCCTGCTGGCCAATTTTGTATGAATTGTTGTCTGATGTCAAATTCAAATTCCTTGTATGTGTAAAAGCATACTTGGCCAATAAAGTCTGATTCCGATTCTAATTCTAAGATTAAAAGTCTCATGTAAGATTAACCGCAGCATTTTTTTTTTTTTACATTGCAGGGGGAAAATCAGACCTGAGGATTCTGCTCATTGGAAAGAAAGGAGTGGGAAAGACAACTGCAGTGGAGGCCATTGGGGGTGAGCCTAATCCTGGACCCACACAATGCCCTGCTAAATATAGGCACCCAATCGATGGAAGAACGGTGGTGATGGTTGACACTCCCGGCCTGTCAGAGGAGGCTGAACACGCCTTCAGAGACATGATATTTGATGCCCTGCCGTTGACTAACCCCGGACCCAACGCCATCCTGATGGTGCTGGATGCTGAGGAGAAGAACCAGGCAGTACTGGAGACCGTTATAGACGCTTTGGGAGTGGAGGCTAAGAAGCACATTGTGATTCTGCTCGTAAACAGAGCCAATAAAGATGAGCAGGAGCTTGTGGATGTGAGCAATGCAGAACTGGGAAATGAGTATGAAGGCAGGTACATCTTTTTCAATGGGAAGAGCAGCCCCAACCCCATTCAGGTCTCCCAGCTGCTGGAGATGATCACAGAGCTGAGCCTCCAGGAGGGGATCTACCAGATGGAGACATTCATGGAAAAAGAAAGAAAAAGGCAGAGCAAAGAGAAGATGACAAAAAAAGAGCGTCTACGATTTCACAAAGATGCATTTATACAAGCATGTGAAGAACTGAAGGAAGAGGAGCCTGAATTGATCAAGTCCATGACGGATGTTATCAAAAAATTGCCGAAAACTTTTAACTAACCTCTGATGCAGAAAAAGGCAGAACACAATCAAATCCTGCTGAAGTCCACCACTGGTTTAGAAGCTGAATGACAAATGTGAAAGCTGCCTTACTTAAGCCTGATTAATTGCTTTCTGTAACTAATACAGGCATTTCGCAAGGCCCTGGACAAGATAGGAGGTCCAGAGAGAAAGAGCTAATGGCTCGCTAAGGGGGAGTAGATACTATAATCACTCACAGCACCTTTACAATAAATACTGTACACATTGCTGTATAAATACTCACATGGTACATTTAAAATGAAGCTTGGAATCATTGCTTCCCTGCATGCAGCTAAATAGAATGTAATCTATGCCGAAATATGCCTGCTGTTATCAGTGTCATTTCCTCTGGCTGAGTGATTGTAAAAATGAGTCTGAGCAGAACTGGTCTAAATTTTTGAGCACCTACTTCCTCCCTTGAAAAATGCTATTAAGTGGGAGCTCAGGCAGAAAGCACATCAAATTTTATTCGATACAACACATCCCTCAGCCAATCAAACAATCATTTTAAAAGTAAGCCAAGGCAATATAACACTGCACAGAGAAAAAGAAAACCCTACAAAGAGTTGCCACATCAGCTCACTCTGGTAGAGCTAATCCACAGAAGGAAGAAACCTGTAGCACTAAACAGGCTTCCTTTCCTGGATGTGGTGGGTTACCTGCTTCATTATATTTACCTATTGGTATAATTTCACAGTGCTTTTAAGTAGTGATGGGATGTTCGACACCGAAGCTCGCTTCACTTTCGCAAAGCATACTGGTTCGAAACAGTGTGATGAAGCTTGTATCAAATTGCCATTTCCACGTGACTGATGACGTCCAAAGCTTCGTACATCACTGAACGATTCAAAGTTTTGGCGCTATCCCATACCCCATTAGCTATAAAAACAATGGAGAGAGAAGGTTTTCGGTGTTTCATAGTGAGCCGAGATAAACTGATACGTAAAATATGGAGATGACAAGTGGAAAGTGTCGATCGCGAGTGTGGGAACATTTCAACCTGTTATCCCCCAATAAGGTAATACAAAACTATTCTTTTGCAGTAGAACTTTTCACTTGTCATTAATACTGTAGCCTGTAATTTTCATTCTCGAACCGCTTAATCCTGCTCGGTGTTGTATTTCAATACTGTCACTGTGATTTCCTTATTTTAAGGTTCGTTGTCAGCTCTGTCCTCAGGAGTTGGCCTATAACAACAATACCTTGTCAATGTTGAGGCACCTTCGTGCCAAGCATGAACATGCAACACTCCCAATGAACCAAAGTGATGAAGGCAATGCTGCAGGTCCTTCCTTTGGTATCGTTTTATGTTATTATTGTTATTGTTATTATTCAACAGCCCCACAATCACGTTCCCCAAACCCTATTACTCACTGTTCCTTTCTGTTTGAAGTGTCGCACAAGCACATTCCCCAAACCCTCTTACACCGTTTGTCTGAACTGTTGCTAAGCACAATCCCATCACCTACCACTGTTAATATATTTGATTGTTATTCCTCATACTGACTAGCGTACTTGAGTCTATGTGAAATATTGTTAAGACAGTAGCTACCTAGCCCACCCACACGTAGACTACTTCGATCGTTAACATGAATTGCGGTTAACTAATGACTGTTTATCATACTATGACTTTATTCCGACTTATACATGAACTGCGTAGTTACAACTTGTGGGTCACGATGGCTGTTTGAGGGGGCGAGATGTAGCCTAAGCCTGTGCATGAAAACTCTCGCCTTTCCATTAATTGTAATGTTCAGACATTGTAGCCACAATTGTATGTTTAAAAATATTTTTAATATTTGTTTCTTTAGCCTAGGTCAAATCACTTAGGTGGGCACATGCCCAACCTGAGTCGATAGGCATGAAGCCTCGGTCATCACAAGTATCAATGGTAGCTATACTGTATGCTGTCATGGCAGCTATAATTCAAGGCCAACACATTTAAACATCATTTTATTGTAGCTAATAGAGACAGGTAGCAACATACATTTCTTGCAGGACTTTAGTAAGTGATCGAAGATAAAAATGAAGACACATCGCGTTCTTAGGCTTTCACAGTACGTAACGTTCTGAAACTGAAATCAACCAGGTGTTGTGTGCAGTCTTCCTCCGGAGTGTTGAGCTCATAGCTGCTGTAATTTCTGCAAACCACCAGATGTCACTGTGTCTGTCTTTGATGCTTCGTTCGAAGCTTCAGATCTTTTTTCGGCACAATCAGGAAGAAGCTTCAAAAGCCTCACAAGGCTTTGTCCGCCCATCACTACTTTTAAGGGTACCTAGACAGAGACTAGTACTGGCTGAGTACTGGCTGTATAACAAATAATAATTACTAGTATTGCTGGTTAGCCTGGAAGTTTGTTAGGTAACTAGCTACCAAATTTGACAAGGAGCACGGTAAACCAAAATGATGACTTCAGACACAAGAAGTTTGGTTCAAAGAAAATAAAGTTACTTTTACAGGAGACTTGGAGAGACAGCGATTCAAGACAGAGCAAAGACATGAACGAAGGGCAGGGCTTAAATAACAGAGGACAGGTGTAAACAATACCAAATCAACACAGGTGAAAGACATCAACTGAATGAGACACAGAAAGCACAGGAAGTTATGAGGCCATCTGATGGCCAAACCGGGAAGCAGCATCTACTGCCACCAAAAGCTTGTGCCTGCACCGGTCTAATGATGGCAAACGGACCATTCCTCAGCTAGCTAGATAATCTCCTTAAGAGTGGTTGCGGTAACTGGGGTTCATTTACAAATATAACCTTGTAGGTTGTCTACGGGTAAGTGAATGCATAGTGTATAATAGTGGTTAAGGAGCAGGACTCGTAACCAAGAAGGTTGCAAGTTCAATCCTCGCTGGGACATTGCTGCTGTACCCTTGGGCAAGGTACTTAGACCCACAATTGCCTCAGTGAATATCCAGCTGTGTAAATGGATAACATTGCAAAGAACGGTAACCTACCTAAGTCAGTCTGGGTAAGAGTGTCTGCTAAATGATGTAAGAACTTCAATACAAAGAAGTTACGAGAGTGAGAGCATTCTGCTACCCACACTTGTGACCACAATACATCCAATTTAACCCTGTGTATACCAATGTATACCACAGTGCTGTCTTGCAGGTTTCCATGTGAAATCTTCATTTTAAGCATGTTTAGGTAGCTAATTTGCCACAAGAAGGTTGAAGGGTTATTGTACTACAGGCATGCTTGCTAAATTTCAAACGCACACTTAATGCAGAGTAATGCCCTACATTAATTGATAGCAGCAAGCCAGCTAAGCCCTACATATCAGTCAAGTCACTTTTATTTATATAGCACATTTAAAAACAACAGGAGTTGACCCAAAGTGCTTTCCAGTCAAGGCAGATGAATACCAATACAAGAATACATGAATAAAAGGACTAAAGAGTGCAAGTAAAACATTGGTTATGTTTCCCTGGCTGAAAAATAAACTTTTTGGTATTTTCATTTATCAGTCTATAAAACGGATTGAGGAGGAGGAAATTATGAAGAACAGACTATTTTGGAGGGTGAACATTTAAGCATGCATGTGAGGTTTCCAGTTCGTTTCTGCTGTAATATCATAAAAGTGGCGGGACACATAGTGTGGAGTTTATACATAATGGATCTTAAGAGGCTCCACAGCTCAGACACGGCACCTACTGTAAAACCTGGTGTATAAGGCTTCTCTAAGACTGACAGTAACGATATACCCACGTCTCAAATAAAAGAGTCTGATTCACAGCTGAACATCACAGTATTTATTTAAATTCAACCTGACACCCCAAAACATGATATAAAAAGCATTTTTTCATGTGCAAGTATTAATGTCTCAGCTGTTCTCCTGCTGTTAATTACTTCACAAGCAGGTAGACACAAACACACTTAACGATCAAATTATAATCACTGTTAATTACTATGTAAAAATGACATTCAGACAAACACATACATACTCACAAACATACATACTCGCACATACATAATTCACACACACAAATTCATACACAGAGCGACACGCATTAAAAGACATACACACACTCAGATGCAAACACCCTTGTGCATTTACATATTCTCTCTCTCCTACTCACACACACACACACACACACACACACGCACACACGCACACATGCACACACGCACACACGCACACACGCACACATGCACACGCACACACAGAGTCCCGGCCACAGGCTGAACACTGTAAAAGCGGCTTCTCAAAGCTCTGGCTGCAGGTCTCCACAGTTTCTCCTTCGGCCATCAGTGGGACATACTTCCTTAACAATGAACATTCCTTCACTACACAAGCAGTCAAAGACAAAGGGAGGTCTGACGTGCACCAGGAATGTCCTTTTGAGGGGGTGGGGGGTAATTCTGGGTAAATGATGTGACTGTTTGAGTGTTGCATGACATAGCCTACATGTGACTTGGTCATTACCAGTGACCTTTGTTTAGCCCTCCCCTTACTCAAGGTTGCTGTCCCTTGTCCCGCCTCCTACATCAGACTCCACCCCCGCCTCCTGTTGGCCCGCCTCCCACCCAGGCACCGCCCTCAGTACATCTTCTGTCGGCTGGGCAACACTGCCTCCTTCAGGAAGGAGAAGACATTCAGGATGCCAGAGCGCTTGCCCCTTTTTCCTTTGGTGAAGTAGTTTGACACAACATCATCTGGAGAGACGGGGCAAGGACGAGAGAGAAAGAGGGGGATACAGGGGTAAAGGGACAAAAAGGGGAAAGAAAGAGAGGAGAAAGGGAGAGAGGAAGGGGTGCAAAAAAAGGGAGGGAGGACTGGGGTAAGTTGGCATGTAAAAACATTCACATTAAAGAGAAACAGTTTGAAATACAGCCTAACATTGAGCTGGCTTTCAGATCCTGCGGCAATCCTTCAGGTGCTCCTTATTAATACTCTCCTTCTGCAGGGTCAGTGGGGGAAGCTGGCGAAGCTCAGGGCACTGAGAGTGAAGCTGGTGAAGCTGGTGAAGCTCTGTGTGCTGAGAGTGAAACTGGTTAAGCTCGTGGGCTGGAAAGTCTCACCTCCCTGCTGCATGGTGGATGGCAGCACGTTCTCGCCGGCAGAGAGGGACACAAAGAAGGAGAAGGGGATGAGCCACAGGCAGATGGTGAAGTAAGCCAAGACCTGTGGAGGAGCAGCACCCACATGCAAATCAACATGTCTGCTCCAACAGCCTTCTCTGAACAGATCAAATAAAGGTCTAAATGAAATGTCAACTTAATATTAATAAGGGTAAGTTTCCCCTGACAACCGTTGCATTTGAAATGAGACATTTCCCACTGTTTGAGGTGTGATGCCCATGGAGACATTCACCAGACACATTCCACAAGAGAGGGCCACATACGACAGAGCATGTCAAAGGACCAAACTCAAATCTGAATTATTATCATTATCATTATTACTATTATTATTACTATTATTATTAGTAGTAGTAGTATTATTATTACTATACTTGACCTCACCTCAGAGAAGGGGTAATATTCTTCTGCAAAGTACTGGAAAGCCATATAGTGGTTCACAACCACAAGTGCTAGACGAGAGGGAGAAACTCCAGTTAGACTGTGAACCAATGAAACTAATAGGGAGACAAGTCAAGATTGCAGTGGACTGATGCACTAAATGGGGAACTTCGTGTCTGTCAAACAAGAGGAGTGCAAGTTTGTCTGTCACAAGTCACTGCAGTGATCTGATGGTATACGCCAACACAATAACACACACACAGGGGCAGACACAAGGCAGGTGCAGTCAGGGCGTAGTTTGTGGTGAGGTGCAGTCAGGGCGTAGTTTGCGGTGAGGTGCAGTCAGGGCGTAGTTTGTGCTGATTTGCAGTCAGGGCGTAGTTGGTGTGGTGTCAGGGTGTCGTTGTTGGGGGCGTGGCTCACCGCAGGACAGGATGAAGTTGGGCGAGGTCAGCAGGATGTAAGGGAAGCTCTGCAGCAGGCCGAAGTAGACCAGGTTAGTGAAGAGACCAACACACACCATCAGCACCGGGAAACCCTCGAACACATACAACCCCAACAGCACACCTGTGGAGAACTGAAGCAGAGGAGAGAGAGGAACAGAAGAAAGAGAGAGGAACAGAGGAGAGAGAGAGGAACAGAAGAAAGAGAGAGGAACAGAGGAGAGAGGGAGAGGAACAGAGCAGGAGAGAGAGAGAGAGAGAGAGAGAGAGAGAGAGAGAGAGAGAGAGAGAGAGAACAGAAGAAAGAGAAATGAGGGGAGGGTACAGTATGACACAAGGGAAACACAAATGTTATATAAACAAAAGCCTGACCTGGGAACAGTAGCCACACTGGTAATTTACCGACTTCACAGAGTCAACCAGAAACATTAGGTTTCAAAAGGTACCATGTGCAATAGACCATCGTACATCAGTACAGTATGCGGACAGTGAGGAACAGCACCACCGTTACACTGCTGAACACGGCTACTGTAGCGCTCAGGAATCTCACTCACCAAGATCATGTACTTTATAATTCGACTGGTGGCGACTGTGTACTCCTCTATCAGTTCCGCCAGGTAATACAGCCCCGCAGCTGCAGAGAAAAAATCAATCAGAAACAAACAATACACACCACTGTCTGGCAAGCAAGCTTCTCAGACGCAAACCCATCAATCGGAGAATAAGAGACGTTAACTTTGTGTCACAGTAACGCAGAAACCTGGAGTTACAGCAGGAGACGATGAGCAGCGTAACGAGAGACCCGCTGCAAACAAGCACTGACACTGCTTCACAAGTGTGTCTTTTTATTTATTTATTTATTTATTTATTTAAAGAAATCATGACACGCAGGAAACTTAACTATGATGATGTGGAACCCTTTAGCTTGCTCTGGGCAAAAATAATCATTATGTTCTGCAGACTTTGAGTACAGTGTGAAACTGTGGGTGTATACCTGAAGCACAGAGTAGGAGTCATGCTAAAAACCTTTCCACAGACCTGTGGATGTTGGAATAGAAACTAAAATGCAAAATGGTCTGTGTTAATAACTTCTTATTATTGCTGTTATATCCAATGACGCTTATACTTTGAATCAGAGAGAGCCGGACTCCAGCTTTGCGGATGTTCTCTCTCCCCGAGGGACTCAGATCAGCAAACCCCAAAACAAGCGGACCTGCATGTTCACTGGACACCAAGCTAAACACTCACTCAGCGAAATGCACCTTTCACTTGCCAGCTAGCTAACTACATTCAACTGTCCACTTTGTTGCTGTTTAAGGGATTACGAAAATGTACATCTTCCTAGTTTACAACAACATAAGGGATCTAACGTTGGGCGAACAGGCGTTTCTGAAGTTGATACAGCAGGTGAAACTGTCCTGCTAAACATTTTCGCCACTATGCAAAAATAATACACAACGCAAAGCAAGTCTTAACCTTTAAATCAACAAATGAACAGCACAACTGTCTTGCCTGTTACCTTGCTTGCTAGCTAAGTTGAATACCAGGCTAATGGGTAGTTTAGTAAAGTTACCTGTTTACAGATGTTTAAATAGTAAAGCTGTAATCTTTGTAAGTCGCACAATTTACAATAATATAATGTAATGTTTAATAACTAGACGTGATACAAATGTACCTTAGACAGTTTCGCTTAGCGCATGTTCTTGGTTAGTTAAAATATCCTAAATCCATAACTCCTACGCCCGCTTTTTGTGGGAATTGTGGCGCTGACTGATGCATTTTGCTATGTGCGTTTTATCTTCATATTTGAGCTGATGGTTCAGCATAATCAGCCTCTCTCCATGCCAGTAACACACATTTGGACTCAATTCCAGCAAACTAACTCACCGATCGCAAGAGTGACGAAAGAGATCTGAACCAGTAGAGAGAGCCAGCTTAGCAAATAGATAAACCACATCTCGTTCCTTATATATGAGCACTTATAAATATAAATACATAGAAGAATTTGCTATATTTACAGACTATGATTGTCAAACTTCCTCCCAGTCTTCAGTGTTTTTCCGCCAACAAGCGCAATGGAAAAGTCAAGAGAAGCGAGTAATTGGGCTTCCAGAAACACCAGCGTCACCTGCGGGCTGGAGGAGCCACTGCACATCTGTAAAACAAAAACATACGGTATAAAACACATCAGTGACTCCATCAGAAAAAACCCAATTACACACCTCCCAGTTACCATTGACTCATCATGTGTGCGAGTACACGTCCCAACGCATGACACATTTTTTTCCAATACGTATATGTTTAAGTATATATTTGTTTTTTCTTCAGAAGATCCGGGCTTGCGTTTGCAGAGAGAGCTTACTTTTGATGGAAACACTAGGGGGCATTATAACATACAACATTCGATATTGTTAAGATCGACGATATTTTTATTAATATTCCCACATTTTCCATCGCAACCAAGGCCTGGTGCCTTAAAAATGTGCCTGATGAGATTAAAAAAGTGAATAAGTCAACTTTCAAGGCTAAAAAAAACTGAGGTAACCAAAACAAGAACTCTTCTCAAACAGGGCATTTCTCAGCCCACTGAGAAAGGAGAGGAAGCAGCCCAGGGCTGCAGTTCCAGCATGTTAGAGATGTGTCACTGTGTTGAGAGACAGGCTTGCCTACCCGAATTAGGTGTTTAACAAAGGAGGAGTAATATTTACTGCGTTGACGGATAAGATCCTACGTTTTGCTGAGAATTCTAGTCGTGCTGTATAATTTCCACAAAAAGGTCTCTGTCAGAAGTGGGATTCGAACCCACGCCTCCAGGGGAGACTGCGACCTGAACGCAGCGCCTTAGACCGCTCGGCCATCCTGACATAACTGGCAAGTGCAATGCTTCATTTCAGGTTTTCATTTAATGTAAATAAAAGAAAGTTTAAATAAAACGCTGTTGTGTTATAAATGTTATTACATTGTACAACGAAGTGTCTAAGAACGAAACTTGTCTCCCTCCAACAATCACAGATATTCGGTCGCAAATTTTTTATACAATGAAAAATTAAATTTAATCAAAACATGAACAATACTAAGTCACAGGCAACAGTGTTTAATAATTATCATATAATGTCGGTGAGATAAGACGAACTCTTTTCACAGAGAGAATGGTTACGTCGGTCTGTCTGTGTGTTGGTTCGGCTTTGGATCAAATCTCCAACTGGATCCTTTTTTGTACACTGGTTCGACGGTGCTGGCAAATACACCACCAAACAGCACAAAGAGCAATTTTAAGATAATATTAATAACACATTAATAATTTTAAAAATTCGAGTATATCTGGTACATGAACCTGGCCATTGATAAAGTCACACAAAAGCTAAAAACCATCTGGCGACCAGCGATTGGCTTTATGTACACATTCCTCTTGCGCATATATTGGCATTTTTTCAGTCTGAAATGAATTTGCTGGAAAAACAATCTGGGATCGGAAAAATGGTTATTGTAAGTGCGGATCCTCAGTTTACACACTGAAACACTCATTAATGGTCACTCCAGGTCAAGAGGAGCACAACCTCATGATGTCCTGGTGAGGCAAGATTTAATGTTTTCTCAAGGAATGATGGAGAAAGGGACAGAGTGGGAGAGAGAGAGGGCGAGAGAGGCAGCAGACGGAATGACGGAGGTAGTGATACTACCAAACAACAGCCACTAGAGAGCGCCGTTTAGCTCTCTCAGCTGTGGGGAAAGGCAAAGGTAACGCTCATTGTGTCCGGAGGTTGATGTTGTGTGCACCCATCTCTCTAGCGGTACGTGTAATTAATTAATTTTTCTGCTCCCGCACACGAAATAGCTCATACATTCTCAGTGCTACTTACATAAATATAAGTAAAAAGACATTAACTATTTACAACTGGACTGGACTGGAAAATTGGAAACGGAAAATTATTCCCTGGTTTTCGGAAAATGGTGAAGTGACGGGTCGACTCCTTTTCCCCACAATTACTTGCAGACTGAGATGGATGTACGGCTCTGCACCCTCTGTGGGGTGATTCTCAGAGAGAAAGAGACCCATTCATAACACCGCGCGATGGAACCCACGGAGCTGGGTGTGACACACTTCCAGTCCCTGAGAGCACAGGTGCTTCTGCACACTCTACTGTCCCACTGCAGAGTCCCTCTGATCCTGCCTGCACAGCTGCACACACACACACACACACGCACACGCACACGCACATGCAAACGCACACGCGCACACACACACACACACACACACACCATATGCCCCTTCACTGGGGTTAGTCACATCACAAGGAATAATAACAAAACTCTCAACTGCACTTACACTTTGTCATTTATTTGATGTGCAAAAGATGATTTCCATTACCAGTTCAGCTCATCAAAATCTCAGAAATGCACAGGTTACCTCTTACACAAGCAAAAAGGCCCAGTTCACTGCTAAACTTGGACCATTTGGTCAGATATTGATATTAAAAACACAGTGCACACTCCATTATGATTAAAACTGTTACGACATCACCCCTTGTGGGTAAAGGCATGGGTTTCTTTGTTGATTGATTGATTTATTTGATAATAAAACAACTCAAGTAACTCAGCGCTAAGCACTTCAGCAGACAAACATTAGCATCCCTGATTTAAACGGTAAATAAATTGCACAGACCTTGCCCTCAACTGGGCAGAGAGATCTATTAACATTACATAAATAATGAGACTGACAAAGAAGGAATTACATAGATCTGTCTCTAAGCATGAATAAAAATACATTCATACAGCTACACAATATTTTGTTTTCCCTGACAACTGCATTAATCCAGCTATTTAACACAAAGATCTTTAGATAAGTGCAAATTGCTGATGAGGCATCAAAAGATTTCATTCTTTCTGTCTCTGCATTAACAGCCATAAAAGTATGACACAGACATGTAGTGCAAAGACTTGGTATGCTCACGTGTGCTTTTTACTTCATGTGTAGATTGTGCCACCAAATTAGGGAACATGGAGTATTTATCTGTGCCTTTACAATGCCTACATAACAACTAATAATGCTTATAACACATGTGTGACCCTTCATAACACCTCTGAAATGTTAAATTAAATTTCCACAATGCTACATGGCAGCAGAAATAATTAATAAAAGCTACAAGGTGCTTATGATAGGGAACACCTCTAATGTTGCCATATGTGGTTGCTGTAAGCAGTCATAAACATACAGAATCCCCCAGGCTGTTTTGCAAGTGTCATGTAGGCTTCATAATGCTGTAAGAACTGCAGTGCTGAAGTAAAATGGTACAAAATACATGGCATTCCTGCCAGGGAGGAATGCCATGCCATTTTTTTTAACATTTTTTACAGCCAGGAGGGTCACTGCACACAGAGCAGGGGAATGGGTGTGGCTTGTGGGACAAGCGTTTGTGAGTATGAGGTATAACTTTCATGCTTCATAAATGAACAGCTGCAGGATCCACCTTTTCCAGCTTCTGTTCAGCCCAAAACAGTCCCTTTATCCAGACCCTTTCACAAACAACCAGCTCTGCTCATGAACATCAAACAGCTTTCTACAGATTAAACAAGCGCTGAACAATTGGTGGTAACAAAAGAAGTCCTGTGTTTCCTGTAATTCCGCATGTTGGAGTGACAGTGACGGCACACGTGATGTTCTGACTGGTGCAGCAGTGTGTTCTGGGGTGACAGAGGTGTACACACTGACGCAGCAAGGGTGCCACCGGACAGCAGCTGTGTACCATGCCGAACTCACGTGCATGGAGCAGTGGACACACAAAAACACAGAGCCAATTTTCTCCCAACGCTGACCCCACAGAACCCTCTGTGTGCTGTGACCTTTGACCCGGCAGTATAAGGAAGGTGGGCGCAGGGATGCAGTCTCCCCTATCTCCTGCTGAGAGCCAGCCCGGGCTACAGCCTACATCACACACGCACACACATGCACACACACACACACACACACACACACACACACACACACACACACACGCGCATACGCACACGCACACACACACACACACACACACACACACACACACACACACGCACACACACATGCGCACGCGCATACGCACACACGCACACACACACACACACACGCACACACCACACGCACACGCACACACACACACACACGGCCTCACACGTACACACGCACACACACACGTACACACACACATACACACACACACACACACACACACACACGCACACACGCACACACGCGCATACGCACACACACACACGCACACACACACACACACACACTGCACGGCAGGATAGAATGCAGTATGTTAGTGTGAGGTCTGGGACACAGCCCTCACAGTCACTGTGACGTCACAGCATGGTCACCGTGTCCCTGTGATGTCTGGCTGATGTCACAGTGGCCCTTCTAGGACACAGCCTCCTTCTTTGTCAGGGTGGCGCTGTTCCATTCTGCCTGTTGGGCAAAGGTCAAAGGTCAGGGACCTGTCCCTGTATCCCACCCTGGAGAGCTCCAGGCCTGCAGCTCCGCCAAACACGGGCGCGGGCAGGATCCCGAGGTCCAGGGGGGGCCGGGCCAGCCCAAAGGCGGCAGGCGGGGGGGCGCTGGCGGCCGGGGGGGTCAGCAGTGCAGCGGGGGGGGGTTGGCAGTGGCCGACTCAGCTCCAGAAGCCTGAGGATGCTGTAGGAGGACAGGGACTCGGAGGAGGGGCAGGGGAGGGGTGTGGCTCTGACCCCCGGGCGTGGTCCTTCTTCTGCTTTGTGCGTCTGTTTTGGAACCACACCTTCACCTGCAGGACGGGGCACAAGCACAATCAGGTCACAAACACACTCTCCACATCACTTGGGTGCGTTTCACCCTGCCGAGACCTGGGTGCGCTTCGCCCTGCCGGGACCCTGGGCTGCTTCGCCCTGCCGAGACCTGGGTGTGCTTCGCCCTGCCGGGACCCTGGGCTGCTTCGCCCTGCCGGGACCCTGGGTGCGCTTCACCCTGCCGGGACCCTGGGTGCGTTTCACCCTGCCGGGACCCTGGGTGCGCTTCGCCCTGCCGGGACCCTGCAGTGCACCTGGTTCTACCTGTTCTACTCTACAGGTAGGGACCAGTGAACAAGCTACAGCAGGATTTCACCCAATGAGGAAGACCCCAGGAGGGAAAAGCCAATCAGATGCACCTAAAGCCCTCATCTTCTGTTAACTGATCTCAAAGAGGAAATAAAGCAGGCTTTCTACAGCAAACACGCTGTGTACCATTGTAATTACATTGCAACTACAGTGTAATTACTATATATCTACCTAACTTTACAATGAAATTCATGTGCAACTCTACACTGTGGTTTCTGTAATAATAGAGGTTTGCATGAAAGAATTCAGCCCTACCCTTGATGCTATCGCTAACTCCAGTTTCAGATTTAACTCAAACCCTGACACTGGCACCAGCACAATGTGAGTGTGTGTGTGTGTGTGTGTGTGTGTGTGTGTGTGGGTGTGTGTGTGTGCATGTGTGTGTGTACCTCAAGAATATTCAGGATGGCCTAGCGCATTACAGACAGAGAATTGTCAGGGTCACACTCACAGAGCTGAATGTCTGGTCACGGTCAATATATAGAATATCTGTCTGACACCTGGAGCGCATCTGGTGACCTTTCCCCGACCTCTGCTGCTCAAATCCTGTGTTAACCTCTGACCCCGGCCCCTCTCCCTGACCCACGCCATCTGGGTCACTCATCAGAACCTGGCAGAGAACAGGATGGATACTCTCTGTAAAGCAGTGTCGATATTAACCCGCTCTCTCTGACAGTCGTGCACGCGTTAGGAAACTCTAACATTAATGAGGCTTTTTCTCACAATGTGCGGTTAAATCTCTCTCTAACTGAGGTCCTGTTTCATAAATGTGTCCTATACGCTTTCCCTCCTCCAGCTGCCCACACCCCAAACCCCAAACCCCGCTGACCACGCCCCCACCCCCCCAAACACACTCCGCTCCCACGCTTGTGCCAGAGTTCAGCCAAGGGTCAGCGCGGCCTCACAGCTGCAGGATAAAGCTGCATTATCCTGCTTCTCAGCAGTCCTGTGCAGCCCCCAGCAGGCTTACAGCCAGCTCTGTATCTGACATCAGCCAGACCCCTTTACCCAACAGCGACCCCTGTGGCAGTCCGCTGTAACTGCAGGCTAACAAAGGCTCAAGGTGTCCTGTAGCACCTGATGAAACTGAAACATGTGTTGCTACTTGTGCTGAGAATGAAATGTGTATTAATAACTAATATAGACAGCTATTATGAACTGCAGGGCTCTGTTTCACATTTCTAGTGTGATGTACTTGTACCTGCACCAGCTCACAGCCACCTGCACCACAATACACAGAGAGAATAAAACACAAGCAGGCAGACCAGCAAACACACAAACAACAAAGAACCTGCACAAACACAGGAGAACATGCACACACACTCACACTCACACACACACACACACACACACACACACGCACATGCACACGCACACACACACACACGTACACATGCACACGCACACGCACACACACACACACACACCCCACACACACACACACACACACACACACACGCACGCACACACACACACACGTACACACACACACACACACACACACACACACGCACGTACACACTCACACACACACGTACACACACACACACACACACACACGTACACATGCACACACACACACACGTACACACACACAAGCACACACACACATCTCTTCAAAAATCATAAAGAGGAGGAGCTGCAGCCCCTGCCTGACTGCTGTCAGTCATCACACAGTTATCTGTACTCTGCTTGGATGCGTTTTTTCAAAATCCCCCAAAATTAGCCCCTATGATTCAGAGAAATCTCATCTGTGCAGAACACTAACGCTCTCTCTGAATTCTCAGCCTCATATGTATGCTTTGGAGATTTCCTCCATGACTTCCAGTTTGTGCACAGGAAACTCTGTTAAATTTAACTTTTCACATCACTTCACTTAGTTTATGACAGTGCTGAGCCAAAGGCGCACACAGAGGAGGCCTGGGAAAGGATGCGTGCATTATCTCAGCGCGTGAGACTCCAACAGAAGGACAGACCACACAAACCTCTGCTCCAGGTTCCAGTGCAGGGGAGGAAGCCCGTCTAGGCAGCAGGTAGTTTAGGAACGTGCGTGAAGGGAATATATTATATATTTATTTATGCTGATATAAATAAATGCTATAATAAATAAGTTTCATCTGACTGCGACCGGGAAAGTCATGGCGTCAAAGCGAGTCTAACCTGTCGCAAAATTATTCACACGAAACTCACTAAAACACATCCACGTAAATCAATACGAGTAAATACTGTTGACACGATGGTGAATGGTGTTCGAGATCAAATGGATTTAATTCAATGAAATGACTTTAACAATTGAGCAACGTATTACTCCTATTGTTTTTGGGAGGGACAACTGCCAGTTTTTAAACGATTGAGGCCAAATTTTACATTTATGGGTAATCAGGGAAACATTCCAATATATTTTAAAAATATATATTTTCACTTGTACGTTAGGTTTAGCCAAACTGCATTTTTTAAAATTATTATTTAAAACAACATCAACGAAATTCCACGTGCGGGTGTTTATTCTGTTAGGTGCCGAAGCGCCTTATTATTATTATTACTATTACTTAAATTTCTACAACAACGACAATTAATAATAATAATAATAATACGCCCGCTACGGGCCCGGATTGATTCCAGTAACAGGGAAAATCTCTGCGTTCATTTAAAACAAAGAATAGTAATAATAAAGCGAAGCGTTAAATTAACCTTATTATTCTTCATTACTTAGCCGTTAACATTTCCTTGCGCATGGAGTGCCGAAAAAACAACAACAAAAAAAAAAAAGACAAAGGACATAAAGCGGTATTTTGAAAAGAAAGGCCACGGAGATCGAATACTTACTTTACATTGGACATTTTTTGAAAATACGTCGTGAATGCATATTTGAAACTGCAAGCCGATGTTAAGTTTCTTCTTAATGTATTTGAGTTTTAGAACAACTTTTAATAAAATAATTTGCCTTCCTCAGACCGCTGAATCGAATTTCCAGAAAATGCGAATCGGAAAGGACTGGCAGTCTGATTTGGGCAAGGATATTTATGTTGTGATTTCTTTCTACAATATATAAGTTTAACATGAACAATTGTATTATTATTATTATTATTATTATTATTATTATTATTATTATTATTGAAATTCTATAATATTAATAATAACAACAACAACAACAACAATAATAATAATAATAATAATAATAATAATAATAATAATAATAAAAGGAGCCATTTCTATTAAGACAGGAGGGCTCCGTGCGGCAGCTCGGACCGCACAGTCCGGCGCTGCCCGCTGCTCATGATACCTGTTTGAGGGGAGTTTCTCTGGAGGAACAGGGAGCCCGATAATCAGCGCAATTAGACGCCGTTGACTGAAACGCCTCCATGACGAAGCGCCTCGTCCCATCGCGCCCCGCCCCGCCGCCCCGCCCCGCCCCGTCCGTCCCGCCCGCGCCGCATCGCTCCTCACCTACGTCTCCGACAGGCTGAGCTGGCGCGCGAGGTCGCTGCGCTCGCGCCCCACCACGTACTGACAGGCTCGGGATTACAGCGACAGTATCGTTACGTACAGCATATATGAATTTAAATAAAGTTAGCGCACTATATGGAATTTACTTGCTGTTTATTGATTGTGTTCCTGTCGTGAAGATGCAGTTCAAGCGAACTGTAAAGCAGCCTGAAAAACTGCAAATCTCTGAATAAGGGGTATAATTACATGTCGCCTATATACCCTATATATAGGGTAACTTGAACAATGGGCATATTTGTAATGACGGAAATGATTTTTTGATCTGTGCAACACAAGATTGAAATCCTTACACATATAGCGAGGTATCTGCGCATTTCCTGCGGCAAACGAACACACTGTAACTGACTGATGTTCTGCTGTAGGCCTATTGTATTGTACCTCACTTGTAAATCGCTTTGGATATGAATGAATAAACGTAAATTATGTAAATGTAATGCAGGGGGAAACTGTCAGAAAACAGTGGAAACAGGTGAAGCAGTCAGCGGAGCGTCTCCAGATAACGGTCCATTACACCTCGCAGTTTTCAGACTGACCAGGCACTGTAAGCTACATAAATCACGTTTTTAGCAAAGAGTCAAGCATACACGTGCTATAATGTCCTGAGCACTGTATTTGCACTGCACATATGAAATCCTCACGGCCACATGTTAGCCGAATACCCCTGTAGTCAGTACACGCAGGTGCTGATGTTAAAAGACTCGGAAACAGGATAAAAAAGTTTATTCAGCAAATATACTTACCTGTGTGATAAAAATATATTATTCCTCAATATACTCACTATGAGATTTCTGACAGCACCTCTGACAGGCGCATATTCCACAGGGGCTAAAAAGGTAAATAAACACCTACTGCAAATATAGCTGCTACTACTGCTGCTTATAGTACTGCTATCAAAATAGGCCTACCACCGATATATAATTAGTAATAATGTAATATGTACATGATATAGTACATTATTATATTATATTATATTATATTATATTATATTATATTATATTATATGGACATACACTCACTATACACGATGACCTACAGCATTCAAAAAGGCTGAATTATTAGATGGTTATAACAAACTCCTAAAACCTAGTGAAATCGAGTACATTTTAAAAATGTTAAAATTCTATGGCAGAGATCAAGCTTAAATCTAGCAGTAACGCATATTTTCCCAAATTTTACAAATTTAGGCAAGCATTTCTCTGTATTATCTAAAACGTAACACTAAAGCTTGCATAATTTCTAAAAATAAATAACAACCGAAAGCAAGAGCAGACAGGCCTTCTTCGAAAGTCATTCGTGATCCTGCTGCAATTATGAAAATCCATTTAAAGGTAAAACTAAATCTAAAATGTATTCATGATAGTTTTATTGTTTTAGATGTTATCACTATGTAGTAGCAGGTCTAACAGCAACTAATAACAGTAATAATAATAATAGCAATAATAACAATAACAACAACAACAGATGACAACAACAACAATAATAATAATAATAATAATAATAATAATAATAATAATAATAATAATAATAATAATCCTCAAATCTTCAGTTCAGGTGTCTTCAAAGGGCTTAAATATTCAAATGCTCCGTTATGAAAATTTAATCTTTAATATAACATTTTATATTTTCAGAGGTCCTTCGGCCCTACCACCATTTAAATATTACGACTATTATGAGAATGTTTCTGTAATTTCTATTTACATGGCAGTGTATGGAAAGAAATTACCTTTTATGAGTCGGACTCAACGGTCTTTATAAATATTTTTATGATACTCTTAGTTGTTTTTCCCTTGAATCGTTCAGTTGAACACATTAGCCTACATGCTTTTTACACTTAATCACTTTGCAGACGCTCTCATCCAGAGCGATTTACAGAAGTTCGGGCTACGAGCACAGCCTGTACTAAACCGAAGGTCTCAGTCCGATGGTAGGTTGGTCACTGCACACCATGGCATATCGTGGTAGGCGCCACAGTCGGTGCAAGAGGAAGTCTGATAATGCAGCAGATGTGTGATGACTTAGCCTACTTTCATGTAGATCATGTCGTTAAGAATTTTTTCCCCCTGAAATGCCACTAAATTAACACTTTATTTCCTATGGCAGCAGAGTGTAGGCTATTAATTTAAGTTTAATACACCGAAGTTTTATTACAAACATACAAAAAATACAATAAATGGACATGAAATGTATCGTTCGACTTACGGTTAAGTATTAGTAGGCTAGTAATAGTCGCACTTGTTGCAACCTTAGAAATATTTCGTGTATTTCGTATTGCCAGTAATTGCCCCGAGGAGCATCAGCAAACTTACCCCTCAAAAGAATTCGCCTGCAGCGGTCCGGGTGCGCTAAAAATTGGTTATGTCCATCGTTGCTTGAAGAGCTCGGTGTGTATGCGGGTGTTCCCGGTGAAAGAGGTTTGCTTTGCCCGAGAGAACTCCCCAGCTCCGCGCGATGACTGCCGTCGCCCGCCCGGCCGAGGCGCAGCGAGCTGGGTCCGCAGCGGGGGTGTGTCTCCTCGGCGATCCGCTCGCCCGTTCCCGCTGCCTGATGGAACATGCAGCTCATATTCATGCTTCTCTTTGCTTGCGGTTTGCTGCTCTTATTCACTTGGCTAGAGTTAGGGATCAGGCCAGGACGCGTCGGAAAAACACCCTACACCTCATTTTTTGCGTTTCGGCAGAACTGCACAGCGAGCGGAGGAGCGGACACCCCTCAACTACGCGAATGCCCCTTCAACCACAAAACACACAGCGCATTTACAGAGAGCGACAATCCCCATCCTGGCGCAGGGCAGACCGGGGCCAACTCCACACACATATCCACCTGTGTCTGCCCTCCAGCCGCGGGTGTGCTGACCACAGGTGCACGGATGGGTGGCCCTGCAGTGTCCCTGTCTTTTTAGGGTTGTATTTTCAGTCTCAAGCGTAGGGATGCTGGTAAAATCGCTGACGTTTGATCAGTTTATAAACGGACGTGAAAAATACTAGTAAACATTATTCACTTTACAAAGATGTTTATTGTTATAAGTTTTGTGACTCGCACTAAGCTAAATAAATCCAGAACTACAGGCACAGCCAGTGGGACGCATCTTTAAAGTGACTTACTTCAACGTCATTTCCTGTCTGTTCAGGTCGTTGATTGGCAGACAGTGCATAGCTGCTGTAGCGATCGGACGCGACTGAGGGGTCAACTTGGAGAACATCACGTGATCTCGCAGAGACTGCCGCGTCCTGTTTCTCCTAAAAATCACCCCATCGGCCCAAGCACACAGGAGCGGACATTTATGTCAGATATCAAATGGATAAACGCCCCGTCCAACAAATTGAAAGCCAACAGTTATGTTCAAGGTGAACAAATCGGAATTAGATTTAGGAAACTATGACAGGTTAAACCAGGCAAAAAATAATTTATGGCAAAATATAATCAACACATTTTAGTCACATATGGGACTGGAACCCTGAAGTTATAATTCCCCATAGTTATAATTCTTATGCATTAGAAGCAAAACCATCAGGACAAGTGGCAGGCCGAGTTTTGAATTTTATGCCAGCCACGACTCTCAGCAATAATAATAGTTGCCTGCTGTCTTTATGATGTTGAAATGGCCAAGCTGAGAAGTCATCCAGGGATTCTCACTGACTGTGCGTGCGTGTTTGTCAGTGTGTTTCAAAACCCCTGTCGGAGGAAGGGGGTGGGGCTAATCAAACCCCTGCCAATCACTGTGCTCTGATTGCACTCCAGCCCCGCCCCCATGCACCGCGCCCCGTCCGGAGGCCGGGGTGTCCCGCGGTGACGGTCTGCAGGAAGCGCATGGCTGCAGTGAACACTCAGAGACTCGGTGCAGGTGGTCACTGAGAGCTCAGCTCTGACTGCCCCAGAAACCCAGGGTGTCATTCAGATTACAGCCAGCAGGGGGCAGCACACTCCAGGCCCCAGCCCTTTCTGATGCTCACAGCCTGCTGTCTGCTGCGTGACCTCTGTGTGACACGTCTCTCTTCTCTCTCCTCACACTGCTGAAATAACGTCCGCTTGTTGTCCTGAAGATACTCGGCCTTGTTACTGATAAATGCAGAGGAACTTCAGTGAGATCATGCTTAGTGCACAGTGCTGCCAGCGATTGGGTAAAACCCCCATGTAGCCAGTGCTAATCGAGCTCAGTAGTGTGCAGCTAGTGTGCACACACTCATTGCATGTGTGTGTGTGGGTGGGTGTGGTTGCAATTCCAGCTACACTGATAACCAAACACTGACTCATATCGAATGTTAGTCTTCTTGCAGCCTACTTTGTTTTTCAACTGTGGTAGGATATTATGAAAACACTGTGATGTACGCCTCTATTAGCCTGTAGATGAAGACATGAAAACTCAGACCTTCCGCTTAAAGCCGATCGTCATAAAAACGAGATCGAGAAGACTGCACCGCGCAGGAGCTGAACACACGAACACGCCCAACGTCCGTGCGGAACAGCCAAACAGACTCTGACCTGTCAGGCACATCGTGTTCACAGGGCATGCTGCCTCGTACCTGAGCCAAACAGACTCTGACCTGTCAGGCACATCGTGTTTACAGGGCATGCCGCCTCGTACCTGAGCACACAGTGCGCCTCTAACAGGAAGTCTCAGGCAGTGTCACATTCCCATGTTTCCTCTCTGAATCCCAGCGATGTTCAGCAACCACAGACTCCAGCCAGGAGAGGGCAGTGTTTCAGCCATGACAGCGGTCTTCACTTCCTTTCTTGCTTTTTTGTTCTTGCGCTTTGGGAGATGCCTGTGGGAGTGTTCTTTTCAATACTCCTCTAAAAGTAAAGCATTTGTTTTCTGCCTGAAAACTCGATCCATTATATCCAAGTACAGAAAATTCTCAAACAGTTAACCACTTTATTTGGACAATGAGAACATTCAGATGAAATTATACACAAGATATCTTATCTCCTGTAAGATTAATAGGAATGAGGAAAGCAACCCAATTTGGTTATAAAATAAAAGAAAGAGTGCAAACTGGAGCATCTCACTTCAGTAACATGTAAATCAGCCACTATGTAAAATATCAGCCAAAGGACAAAAATATTTGATTTGATTCATACTATTTACAAACTAATGTAACCCTGTGCTGAATTAAATAACACCATCACTGTGAGAGACCAGCCGCTTCTGAGGTGCTGTGAGTGGGTGTGTAACTGTGAGGGGTGTGTAACTGTGAGTGGGTGTGGGTGTGTAGCTGTAAGGGGTGTGTAACTGTGAGTGGGTGTGTAGCTGTGAGTGGGTGTGTAACTGTGAGTGGGTGTGTAGCTGTGGAGACGCTCTCCTCGGGTGGATGACGCCCCTCAGTCTGTGAGTGTGACAGGCGTTATGATTAGAGGGGCCTCATTTTTCCCCGATTTATTGGTGCAGGGACTGAAGAAGGGAAAGATGGTGTCACTGAAGGTGTCGATGAAGGTGTAGATGTGTATCTTGGCGTCCACGTTGTAGAAGGACACCTGGCCCTTCTCGTAGTCCACATACACCCCTATCTTGTGGGGCTTGAGGTGGAGGCCCAGGCTGGTGGAGGGCTCCGTGCGGAAGGCGTAGTCGTTTCTGTCCCTCAGGCTGAGGAACCAGTATCCGTGGGCGGGGCTGACTGTGATCTTGCCCTTCCTGTTGACGGACTGGCTGGCCACGCCCAGGTCCCAGTCGGTCTTCCCCCCCACCTCCACCTCCCAGTAGTGCCTTCCTGTGGTGAAGCCCTGCCGGGCCAGCACACACACCACGCGGTCGAACCTGTCGGGCGTGTCCGGGACGGGCTGGTGGCGGTCCCCGCAACGCACCTGCTTCCTGTCCTCCGACAGGATGAGGCGGGGGTGTGCCGTGCCGGGGTCCAGCGTCACGTCCACTGCAGGGGGGGGGAATCAGGCTTTCAAACCAGGAAAAAACACCAACGCTCACACAGCTCAACTTGCACACCGCCCTCTGGTGGCGAAGAATGGAACTGCCTGACGACCAGCGCGCTTGTCAGCCACAGCCCATGCCCCAGGAAGCATCACACTAACACACTGCTTTACCGGTCAGTGCCTCAGAGTGAACACGTGATTTTATTCAGCCAATCAGAGCGCCTGGTGCCATGAACTGAGACATGAATCATGGGTGGTGAGGATCGATGCTTCATTTAAAAAGATTTTTTTTTGTTATATTTATGTTTTGATTTTGTTGTGTGAATCTCTCAGAACCTCCTTATTCAGTGATGTGCTGTTAGTCTGCACCCTGCTAGCAGCAGGCAAACATCATCTGCAGTCTTCCTGCTTCCCATCCTGAAGCTTTTCCAAATGAACCAGAGAAAAAAGGAACCCTGCAGACGCCACAGCAGCACCTGTGTCTGCACAGCTACCATGGCAACACTTCCTTTCTACTTCCTCTGCACTGTGAACTGAGTGATGCAACTCATACAGCTGTTTCACTGATGGCCAAAGCTGTGATGGCAAAATATACGTGATATTCATATTCATGTAACTGAATGTGATTGTTTTTCTATCTATATTGTGAGACCTTGTAAAACGTACAACCTGAATAGCACCAGCTAGAGGGCATACCTAAAATAACAATTTCTGTGGAGGGCAGTACATACCTGCGTATTCCTGGACCCTTTTAACTTCTGCAAAGAAGAGAAAAAGAAGACTCTTTTAGAGACACTTTATTTCTGATATCACATTGCCTTTGAACCTCAATGAACTGTCTAATGCAGTCTACCACAGCATTTTTGGTCAGTGCAACAAATCAATAATTAATTTATTAATCAATAATGGATGATCAATAAGGATGGCAGGTATCTGTGTGGGGTAAGGGTCTCTGTGTGGGGTAAGGATGACAGGTCTCTGTGCGAGGTAAGGGTCTCTGTGTGGGGTAGGATGGCGGTGCAGACGGCGGGAGGGATCACGTACTTGGTTGGTATCTGGTGAGGGACTGTTCTGCTGAAGCACGCAGACCTGTTCAAAGCAGAAAAACACAGGACAACTGTCACATCCAGCCGTCAGTAACACCTCTGCCTCTTCCTTTAGCTGTGCTGGGCAGAATGACCCTGTGTGTGTGTGTGTGTGTGTGTGTGTGTGAGTGTGAGTGAGTGTGTGTGTGTGTGAGTGTGGAGGATGTGTGTGAGTGTGTGTGTGTGAGTGTGGAGGATGTGTGTGTGTGTGTGTGTGTGTGTGTGTGTGTGTGTGTGTGTGTGTGTGTGTGTGTCTGTGTGTGTGAGTGTGTGGATATGTGAGTGTGTGTCTGTGTGTGTGTGTGTGTGTGTGTGTATGTGTGTGTGAGTGTGGAGGATGTGTGTGTGTGTGTGTGTGTGTGTGTGTGTGTGTGTGTGTGTGTGTGTGTGTGTGTGTGGAGGATTGCTGGAATGTCAGAGCTGCAGGAAGGGAATGTGTGTAATGCAGGCTGTTCGGATTGCGCTGATGTCATCACACTGCGATATGAGGGGACACTCGGTATGTAAACAGGAAACAGAGTGCATGCTGGGTACAGTGTGAGAGCACACTGCAGGAGACCGTCACAGGCCACGCTTATCCAGGGAATCAGTAACGGATTTTAGGACTGGGAGGCTGACAAACCTTTCAGACATCAGCTGGTTGGCAAATTTCTGCTTAATCCTGTAACAGGACATGCTTAGGCACTTAGCACAGCCCCTCACATGCTAACAGACCTGAGCGAGTGTGTGTGTGTGCGTGTGTGTTTGTGAGTGTGTGTGTGTGTGTGTGTGTGTGTGTGTAGAGGACATGCTTAGGCACTTAGCACAGCCCCTCACATGCTAACAGACCTGAGCGAGTGTGTGTGTGTGTGTGTGTGTGTGTGTGTGTGTGTGTGTGTGTGTGTGTGTGTGTGTGTGTGTGTGTGTGTGTGTGTGAGTGTGTGAGTGTGTGTGTGTATATGAGTGTGTGTGTGTGTAAGAGGACATGCTTAGGCACTTAGCACAGCCCCTCACATGCTAACAGCACATGCTCACTGCACATGTTTCTGTGTACTACTGCACTGTTGGAGTGTGGCTTTATATCATAAATACAGTATATATGTGATATTAATATGTATATATTTAAAATGTATAATATTTAAAATTATCTTTATATATTTTCAGTTGATGGTTTATGATTACACTTAAGTATCTTAAATAGATGGATGATATATCTGAAGCGAATGGGTTATCATTATAGTTCTGTATTGTAATTCAGTGGGTTATGATAATACTGATGGATGGTCTGGATGGGTGATATATCTTAACTGAATGGGTTGGTGTATCTGAAAGGGATGGGTGGTGTATCTGAAAGGGATGGAAGATGTATCTGAAAGGGATGGGTGGTGTATCTGAAAGGGATGGGAGATGTATCTGAAAGGGATGGGTGATGTATCTGAAAGGGATGGGTGGTGTATCTGAAAGGGATGGGAGATGTATCTGAAAGGGATGGGTGGTGTATCTCACCCATCTCAGGCAGCCTGCGCAGCTCCTCCTGGAAGCGCTCCACCAGCTGAGACAGCGTTCCGAGCACGCTCCCCGCTGTGGGGTCAGAGGTCACCGAGATCTGGGACCAGTCCTTGGTGTTCAGGGGGCTGCAGAGGCTCGGGAAGCTCTGTGGGGAGACAGACAGCACAGGGCCAGGGTCAGGGTCAGGGACAGGGTTAGGGTCAGGGACAGGGTCAGGGGTCAGGGTCAGGGTCAGGGGTCAGGGTCAGGGTCAGGGTCAGGGTCAGGGACAGGGTTAGGGGTCAGGGTCAGGGTCAGGGTCAGGGACAGGGTTAGGGGTCAGGGTTAGGGTCAGGGACAGGGTTAGGGTTAGGGTCAGGGACAGGGTTAGGGTGTGACACTGTCTGTGAGATCTCGCTCACCCTGAGGAAGAGGATGTGTGTGTCTGTGAGGAAGAGGATGTGTGTGTCTGTGAGGAAGAGGAAGCGTGTGTCTGTGAGGAAGAGGATGTGTGTGTCTGTGAGATCTTGCTCACCCTGAAGAAGAGGATGTGAGTGTCTGTGAGATCTCGCTCACCCTGAGGAAGAGAATGTGAGTGTCTGTGAGATCTCTCTCACCCTGAGGAAGAGGATGTGTGTGTCTGTGAGGAAGAGGATGTGTGTGTCTGTGAGATCTTGCCCACCCTGAGGAAGAGGATGTGAGTGTCTGTGAGATCTCGCTCACCCTGAGGAAGAGGATGTGTGTGTCTGTGAGATCTCACTCACCCTGAGGAAGAGGATGTGGTCGTCGGACTGGGCCAGCTGGCTGAGTGTGGCGCTCCTCTTCCTCAGCTCGGCAATCTCCTGCTGCAGCTGGTGGATGAGGCCCTCGGCCTGGTGCTCGGCGGCTCGGCGGTTCATCTCGATGAGCTCCAGCAGCTCGGCCTGGCTCCGCTCCATGCTGCTGACCAGCAAGCTGAGCACCCGCACACTGCCCTCTGTCTCCCGCTCCGCCGCCGTCTGCAGGGCGGGGCGCAAACGTCACCCTCCCTGCTGCTCTCACCCTCCCTGCTGCTCTCACCCTCACAGATCTGCTGCTCTTACCCTCCCCGCTGCTCTTACCCTCCCTGCTGCTCTCACCCTCACAGACCTGCTGCTCTCACCCTCCCTGCTGCTCTCACCCTCACAGATCTGCTGCTCTTACCCTCCCCGCTGCTCTTACCCTCCCTGCTGCTCTCACCCTCACAGACCTGCTGCTCTCACCCTCCCTGCTGATCTCACCCTCACAGACCTGCTGCTCTCACCCTCCCTGCTGATCTCACCCTCACAGATCTGCTGCTCTTACCCTCCCCACTGCTCTTACCCTCCCTGCTGCTCTCACCCTCACAGACCTGCTGCTCTCACCCTCCCTGCTGATCTCACCCTCACAGACCTGCTGCTCTCACCCTCCCTGCTGCTCTCACCCTCACAGATCTGCTGCTCTTACCCTCCCCGCTGCTCTTACCCTCCCTGCTGCTCTCACCCTCACAGACCTGCTGCTCTCACCCTCACAGACCTGCTGCTCTCACCCTCCCTGCTGATCTCACCCTCACAGACCTGCTGCTCTCACCCTCCCTGCTGATCTCACCCTCACAGACCTGCTGCTCTCACCCTCACTTTAACCCAGACTCTCCCTGCTCTCTGCTCTGTGATGCGTAAAATGTGTGCTTGCGTTGTATGATAATAAGGAGTAACTCAGTGGTTCACACTGTTATTGATAGGAACATGTCAGTATGAGATTATCATCAGCCTGCAGGGCAACGTATCGGCCTGTGCTGAATATTGGCTTAAATGAAAACTGAAATGAGATGATGAAATTATTTCAGTCTCTCACAGGTGATGTGCACCTGCTGTGCTTTTGATTTCCTTGCAGAGTCACAGAACACTTTGTTCCGGACAGTGTCGTTAAACCTGTGAGAGTTCCCGGCGTGCTGGAGCAGGTCCAGGTGACACACAGGCAGCGTGTGAATCTGCCTCTGTAATCTGACACCCAGGCTGTCACCTTTCCCCCAGAACGCAAGGCATGCGGAGTGCGCACCCGACGCGGGTACAGCAGCCAGGACTTACACACAGCACATGTGAAATGACAGGGGATTGATCATTTGCACAGCACATGTCAGTAAAGTGAAAGGGGATTGGTCATTTAGAGAGCATATATCAGTAAAGTGAAAGGGGATTGGTCATTTAGAGAGCATATATCAGTAAAGTGAAAGGGGATTGGTCATTTGCACAGAACTCACCCTGATGTTCTCTATAGACGCCCGGATCTCCTGCACCTTTCTCTCCCTCTCGCGGATCATGTCCTGCAGCTCCACCTCTGTGATCCCGAGCTGAGACTGAACCCAGAGCAAGACCGATCAGAACCACGACCCGACACACAGGGACACACAGGGACTAACACCAACAGCACTGTAGCGTCCGCAGGTCATTAAAATTCTGATATG
This sequence comes from Megalops atlanticus, assembly GCA_019176425.1. NCBI lineage: Eukaryota > Metazoa > Chordata > Actinopteri > Elopiformes > Megalopidae > Megalops > Megalops atlanticus. Next base: position 706,120 of record CM032894.1, read on the forward strand.
AATCAATGATTAATGATTTCATTATTTCCATACCCTCTGATTAATGATTTAGTTTACATCCATGAATGTAAACATGAATGTATTCTGTTTGGGTTGGTATGGTGTGTGGCAGGCTGGGGTGTGTGGTAGGATGGGGTGTGTGGTAGGGGGATGGCGTGTGTGGTAGGATGGGGTGTGTGGTAGGGGGATAGGGTGTGTGTGGTAGGGGATAGGGTATGTGGTAGGATGGGGTGTGTGGTAGGGGGATGGTGTGTGTGGTAGGATGGGGTGTGTGGTAGGGGGATGGCGTGTGTGGTAGGATGGCGTGTGTGGTAGGATGGTGTGTGTGGTAGGGGGATGGTGTGTGTGGTAGGGGATGGTGTGTGTGGTAGGGGGATGGAGTGTGTGGTAGGATGGCGTGTGTGGTAGGATGGTGTGTGTGGTAGGGGGATGGTGTGTGTGGTAGGATGGCGTGGTGTGCTGCGCATGGCAGGGTCTGTAGCCCCACCTTCTTGATGAGCCACTCCCTCTTGGCGGGGATGACGGTGTGAGAGCGGTGCTCGGTCTCGCTGCACTCCGCGCAGACGCAGGTCTGATCCGTCCTGCAGAAGAGCTCCAGCCGCTGGCGGTGTCTGACGCACTGCGGGGCGTCCAGGCTGTCCGCGGGCCCGCTCAGCGTGTACCTGCGACCGCTCAGCAGGGGGGACGGGGCGGCAGGCACCGAGGGGGGGGGCCGGGGGGGGGCGGGGCACTGAGGGAGGGCGTTGGTAATGGTGTTGCGTCTGAGAGTCAGTTGGGCGGGGCCGGGAGCGGGGTTGGGGGCGGGGCCGAGGGCGGGCGGTTCCGGGGAGGGGCCGGAGGCGGAAGCGGTGGAGTCGTCAGCCGCAGGTCTCTGGAAACGCTGCTTCATCTCCGCAAAGAGGTCACCCGGGAGCTCGCCCAGTCTGGGCGGCCGGTCCACCAAGGCCCCGCCCACCCCGCCGGCGCCCACGCTGGCGTCCGCGGCCACGCCCCCGGCCACGCCCCCCGACATGCGCTTGAACTGCTCGGTGATCTCGCGCAGGGTGCGGTTGATGTGCAGCTCGGGCCGCTTGCGGAAGCTCTCCTTGCACAGCGGGCACTGGCAGACTTTGCTGCTGTCCCAGTAATCCCCGATGCAGCCCATGCAGAAGCTGTGGCCGCACGGCGTGGACACCGGGTTGGTGAAGACGTCCAGGCAGATGGAGCAGAGGAACTGCTCCTCCGTCAGCAGGCTGCGGGACAGAGCCATCACACCACCGCTGCCAGGAACAGGACACAGCGTTAGCGTTAGCATCACCGCTGCCAGGGACAGGACACAGCGTTAGCGTTAGCATGTCAGCATCACCGCTGCCAGGGACAGGACACAGCGTTAGCGTTAGCATGTCAGCATTACCAGCAGTAACAGCAGTAGCAGTAACAGCAGCAGAAGTAGCATCAGCAGTAGCAGCACATTACATTATTGGTATTTTGCAGATGCTCTTTTCCAGAGTGACTTACACAGGTTACAATTTTTTCATGTTATCCATTAATACAGCTGGATATTTACTGAGGCAATTGTGGGTTAAGTACTTTGCCCAAGGGTACAGCTGCAGTGCCCCAGCAGGGAATCGAACTGGCAACCTTTCAGTTACAGTCCTACTCCTTGCCACTATGCTACCCACAGAGGTATCGGTAGCAGTAGCTGCAGAGTCTGTGCACATTTACATCTGGAAACACTTCAGTGGTTTAAGCATCAAACATCAATCTGAGAGATTCACACAACAAAATCAAAACATAAATATCACAAAAAAAAAAATCATCTTTTCAAATGAAGCATCGATCCTCACCACCCATGATTCATTTCTCAGTTCTTGGCACCGGGCGCTCTGATTGGCTGAATAAAATCACGGGTTAGACGGCCTCCCGCCCCCTGGCCGGGCAGGAGGGGAGTGACGGCAGGCTGGCAACATTACGCAGAGTAACGGAGCAGATTTCCCTCTTCATATTTCATTAATCTCTCATAAAGCCAGCTGTGAGTCACACCCTGACAATTACCTGAACTCCCCTCGCTGCTGCACAACGGCAGATAATGTTGACTCAGTAGCCAAGGAGCTTTAACTCGATCACCTTTAAGCTTTAAACAACCATCAGAGCTTGTGCCACTGAGGATTGTGGGTTAAGTAGGAAGAAGGAGAGGGCAATGAAAGTGTGATGTCTACTTCAGCAACTAGCATAACTAACTTTCACCGTCACTCCAGAGAAACACACATTCTCCACAGCGGCTGTGTTGGGCCGTGTGTCACTCATCATAACCCCTGTGAGTGGGAGGCAGTGCTGGGGGCGGGGCTCGGGGTGACAGAGCGGTGAGTGTGCAGGGATATCCACGCCGCGTGGGATTTTCTCGGAGTCACGCACACCTGGCGGAGGAGGCAGCAGGTTGAGCCGAGCATCGCAGCGGTCACAGCGAGCGCTGTCGCTCGGAATCGTTTTTCTCTCTCTGCTCCCGCTGGAATGAGGTCTGACCTGCCCCTCACACAATGGCAGGGGCTGTGAGCGTTACGCCATCGCAAACACACCAGCGGGGCTCTCACACAGCCTTATCGCTGCGCTTTGATCCGAGATCTCTCGCCGCAGACCGTACGTGACTGCCACAACCGCGCATTCACAGCAAGAAAATAACCTGAACCAAAAACCAAAAATTAGTCTCTAAATAACCAGAGGGTTTAATATTGTGTATCAGTACCACCAGTCAGATCATAAGTATTACAAAGCAGCTCCTTGGTTCCTTGTCATGTATCTACAGGGACCACATGTCTGATAAATCTGAAAGTAAAGTAAAGTTAATCTACAGTCATTGATTTACACACACCTTACTAAATATGGGTGTAGTATTTATTTCCATCTTGAAATATTTTCCAGGAATTTCCACTCGATTGCCTCTTTGCTAAAGGTCAGAGAATAAATTTCAGTTGGGTTTTTTAGTTTTCTGATTCTCTGTGGAATACCTCTGTTCAGTGCATTGTAACATCCCGGCATATTCTTAGATACAGCAAACAAACAGATTTTCAGGATGATAGATGCATGTAAGTAACACTAACAAAATCTGCTAATTTTAATCCTGTCTTTTCTGCAGGATGTGACTTCCCTTAAGTTGTATGTGAGCTGGCAGGCGCCTCTCTTGTTTGCAACACTCGTAATTCCAGAAAATCAACTGAGTTCCCAGCAGGCTAGCCTGCCATCTCTCTCCCATTATCTCTGAAATACACTGAACATACAGATGTGGAGATACGTAAACACATTATCTCTGAAATACACTCTGTTTCAGTTAATGAGAAAACTTGCAAAGATGACAATACACAAATTATTGAATTATTAAAACACACACCCTATTCATAATTTAAAGATACATACATACACAAACACACACACACACACACACACACATAGGAACAGACACAAACTTAGACACACACACACACACACACACACACAGACATACACACACACACACACACACACACACAGACACACACACACACACACAGGGCTGATCTGTGAGAGAGCACTTCCCTGTCTCCTGTCAGCTGTTGGCTCTTGCTCTACATCATTACTACGCTGCAGGAGCCTGTTACACCAAAGCAAACAGACCTGTGACTGATAGCAGGTGAAGGAGGAAGAGAGCGGGGCAGGAGGTGAGGTGAGGCTGGCTCTCTGCCTCACAGACCCTGCCATGCTAACGCCTCTGCACACCTTTCTGTTCATCTCCGCTGGCCACACAGACCTGTGCCCATTCAGCGTCCCGCTACCTGGCCCCCTCACCACCGCTTCCCTCTGCTTCTGAGCCAAAAGCGTCCCTCCCGCCTCCCGCTGAGAGCGCCCACGCACCCCGGCACACGACCGAGGCGTACGGTCGCTCTGGCGGCTGAAAGCGTGCTCCCTCTGTGGAGGCCTGCGGACTGATACACACCTGACTCGCTGAGGTTCCTCTCCGGGGCCCGTGGGTCAGGCACAGAGCTCTGCTTCAGCCTGGGTCCTCTGTCTCTGTGCGTGTCTCTCTTCTTATCTGAGTGTCTCTCTTCTTTTCTCTCTCTCTGTGCTTGTCTCTCTCCCTCTCTCTGTGTCTCACTCCCTCTCTCTCCCTCTCTCTCTCCCTCTCCCTCTCTCTCCCTCTCTCCCTCTTTCTCTGTGTGGCTGTGTCGGATCTGGTCACCGCTAGTCTCAGCTGTGTCACTTGTGTCTCTGGGCATGTCAGGGAGGGCGTGGCTGCATATTTGTCCCTTTTCACAGCTACCCTCAGCCCCGCCCTCAGCTCCGCCCTCTGAGCTGCTCAGTGCAAACAAACCAGTCTGACCGGCACTGCCTGCTGCTGCTGTTGCCTGACTACCATGCTGCTTACCACAAAGGACAGCTCAACAGTAATAATAATAATAATAATAATGATAATAATAATAATAACAATAATAATAATGGCTCTCATTGCAGAGGAGTGGAGGGGACTCACTTCAGCCATCAGCAAAGCGTTTCCTGGGCAACACACAGTCGCCATGTTGCACATGATGCTTGCCTGACGTCTGCGGGGGGGGTTCACTTTGGGGTTACTGAGGGGGTTGTGATGGCACCCCTGTCACGGGGAGGAGCGTGTTTCCCCTCTGCTGGGGCGCAGTGCAGGCCAAACGGCCCACAGTCTGCCCCATGGCTCGGTGTTTGGATTGTGGGAGGGGTGGTAGCAGCGTCTGCACATGTTTGCTTTGCGCACCGTTCCGCACACCTGTGTCCACTCCAGGGAAACATGTGCCTGAGCTGTGCGTTTTCACTCCCGCCTGGAGTCAGACAGCCTCAGAGGCTCAGTGTGTGTGTGTGTGTGAGTGTGTGTGTGTGTGTGTGTGTGTGTTTGTGTGTCTGTGTGTGTGTGTCTGTGTGTGTGTGTGTGCCATTAAAGCACAATATGACAAAATGACCACTGCTTAGGATACTTGAGAATAGGAGTGTGATGCAAAGCTATGATTGGCAGGTCTGATTGGCATCTCTGATTAGCAGCTTTGATTGAAAGCTATAACTAGGATGTCTGATTTGCTGGTCTGATTGACAGTTGTGATTGGGGAGTTCTGACTGGCAGCTGTGATTGGGCAGTTCTGATGGCAGCTGTAAAAGCCGCCTGCCTTGCTTACAGAACACCCTCACAGAGCTGAGCTGGTTAAAAAGAACAGTCATAACTACTGTCATTTTATTATGTTTTAGAATGTCAGTTTTAATATCAGTTGAGGAATGTATTTCATCAGGTGTAGAGTGAGCTTCTTGTGTTCTGCTAGAGGAGGTTAGTTTCACTGTTGGTAGCCAATTATAGTGTTAGCAGTATTATTTACAGCTGATGGTTGAATGGCATTGTGCGTGCATTCACTGGTCTGGGAGGGCTGTTAACCAGGTCAGGCACTGTTGCTCTTATAGCATGGAGGGACACACTTTGCCTTGTGCTGAAAGGTGCTCTGGATAAGATCTGCTGTATGAATGTAATGTAATGTGATTGAAGTATAATTCTGAACAGACCAAAACAAACATCTCTTTTTAATTAACGTAATTAATTTATTTACATGAGGACAAAGACTCAAACCAACACACCCAAAGACACACGCATTTAACAACACCATCATGTCAGGACAGATAAATAAAATTCCGGCTTTATTGTCATTGAAAAACAGATCTTTTCCCAGGGCATAATTACAACAAAAACAACAAAAAATATCTGTTAAAATCAAAACACCCACCCATGATTAAATATAATTTATATATAGGAATGTCATATTAGAAGAAGGAGAGTTATTTACTTTACTAAAGGCACTAGATTCATCCAACAACTTGGAGCACAAGTGGAGCATATCACTACCTGGGTAATATGGCAAGAATGTCACCTCAAAATCCATCTGTTCCTGCAGTCATTAACAAGTATTGCTTTATAATAATGCAATTCTATGCTGAACAGAGGGGGTTGTTCTTATGTGTAAACTAACAGGAAGCAACAGGAAAACTGGCAGATTACCTGCAGAATAAACACAGAGATAATAACACACATTAAGAAGTAAAGTGTTTTTGTGCTACTGAGGACACTCTGAGTTTTGCTTTACTGGTGAAGTGTCATTTTCCAGCTGTTCTCTCCTCATACAGTCCCTGGCAACCCATTCAATCCCACTCTGTGACATCACACACAAAGCAATCGCTCTGTGATTTCATAATCTCCAATCACCCCATGACATCACTGTGTTCACTCTGTGACATCACACAGAGCATCCTGACATCATACACAGAGATTACTCTGTGATGTCATGCGTCGGCATTACTCCACTGTGTCTGAGTGGGCCCTGGCACACGGCAGCCTCCCGGCTTTGGCGAGGTAGCAGAGAGGATGGACGAAGCTGCCAAATGTGGAAAGAGAGATGGGGACGGGGCCCAACACACAGATGTTCACCCACCATGAGACGTAGCTGGTGAAGGCCACTGAGATGATGATGGGGAGGTAGTTGACCACCATCATCACCTGAATGATGACAATGGTCCTGAAGGCCCTCCTCTTGGCCAGGTGTGGCTCCTCCCCCTCTCTCTGGCCCTGTCCTGGCCGAGGGCACCTCAGAGCCCTCAGTATAGACAGGCTGCAGAAGGAGTCCACCAGCAAGAGGACTACAAACACAGCTGCCAAGATGTAGATGGACTTATATGCATAATTGATGCCACCGAACCCAAGCACGACTGCCCAGACCACGGCCAGACACCTCAGCCTGTACCGCAGGGGCTTGTACCTGAGGAAGGTGAGTGGGCGGAGCACGGCCAGGTAGCGCTCCACACAGATGCAGCACTGGAACAGGGGCCGGCCGGCCACCACCATGCCATACAGGACGAACATGGCGGTATTTATGGAAGGGCTGCACAGGATGTAAAAGTTCAGCACAGATAAGGGGAATATGGGAAAGAAGGCCATCTCCATCACTGCCAGGTTTAGTGTGAAAATTTCTGATTGGTCCAGACCTCCCGGGCCCCTCCCAATCAGCCACAGGACTCTGGCATTGCTGGGCAGTCCCAGGGTGATATCCACTAAATGGAGACTCGCAGAGAACATGATCCCAACTGACTGCCCACAAAACTGATAGTCGCAGCTGGAGTTGGCCGGGGTGTGAGGAGCAGACGTCCAATTTTCTGATGAAGAAGCCTCCATTTCTCCAGCAGTGAGAGGTACCTGTGTATTCTAACTCAAACACACAAAGACTTTCCTCAGTGCTGCTTTTACCACAGGCTATATCTCACTTCTCTCGCACCCAAAAATGCAACTTCAGATGTGGAACTTCCACAGCATCAGAACTCTGGAGGAAGGTAATACTTCCAGATCAATTTCAGTGACAAACTGATTTTGTTCTACAAGGAAACAAAACCCATGGATGGTGTTTGGTTGGCTGTTCCAAGCCTCAGACAGCTTGGGAAAAGTGGCTGATTTGGTCTGTGTTTGTAACGGCCAACTGAACACCGACCCCAAAGACCGTTCCTACACACAAGTTC
>CM032894.1:718637-756137 GCA_019176425.1 Megalops atlanticus
GGGGCCGGCCCATCAACCTCTCGGCTGGCCTATGCCTCCACACTCCTGCAGAACCGACACACACACACAGCACACGTGGGGTTAAGGGACACACCCGGAATCAACCCTAACCCTAACCCGACACACACACAGCACACGCGGGGTTAACAGACACGTCCACTGCGACCAGCCTAGCGCATGTTACCCAGATAATTACTGACCAACTCTGCAGTTAGCATAGCAGAAATGGATATTATTTGGTTCACATTTTTATGTAATCTTTTGCAACAGGTGTACCCAGTTCAGTGCAGTGCAGTCCTCCTCACCATTGGCCTGGCCACGCCTCTTCTCCAGCTGACTCCCTCTGCTGGTGGGTTGTGGCACTGCCTCCACCTCATCATCGAGTCTCTCCCCCTCATCATCTTCCTCCTGCTCCTCCTCTTCCTCTTCGTCCACCTCTCCCACCTGGTCCACAGTAACGAAGTTCATCCTGCTGCGCTCCTCCTCCTCCCTGTCTCCTGGCGACTCTGTCAGGGAGAGAACTGGGTGTCTCTTCCAGCACCTCTTACCCTCACCGCATCCCCTCACCGTAGCGTAACTCTGCCGAATTCGCCCCCCCCCCACCCCCTCACCTGCAGGGTGTGGGGTCGGAGGCGCGTCCCTGCTGGGGCTCTTCCTCTCACCAACCTGAGTCACCACAGGGGACAAGACAGCAGTTACAACAGCCAGAACCATAACACAACCATTACACAACCATAACACAATCAACAGACAGCCAAAACCACACCACAACCAACACACAACCACACCACAACCAACACACAACCACACCTCAACCAACACACAACCACACCGCAACCAACACACAACCAGAACAAAACCATAACAAAACCATAACAAAACCACACCACAACCAACACACAACCACACCACAACCAATACACAACCAGGAAGCAGCGGGGACACCGAGAGGGGGGCGGGGCTTGGTGATTGGGGCCGCAGTGTGTGGGACTGACAGCAGGGGGGTGTGTGTGAGGGACAGAGGGGTGCTGACCTCGGGACGGGGGTGTGTGTGAGGGACAGAGGGGTGCTGACCTCGGGACGGGGGGTGTGTGTGAGGGACAGAGGGGTGCTGACCTCGGGACGGGGGGTGTGTGAGGACAGAGGGGTGCTGACCTCGGGGCGGGGGGCGTGTGTGAGGGACAGAGGGGTGCTGACCTCGGGGCGGGGGGCGTGTGTGAGGGACAGAGGGTGCTGACTTGGGCGGGGGCGTGTGTGAGGGACAGAGGGGTGCTGACCTCGGGGCGGGGGGCGGGTCTGCTTGCCTCCTCTTCCTCTGACAGGGTTTCGCTCAGGGCCTGCGCTTCTCCGTCAACCACGCCCACCTCATCCACCGTCACCAGGGCCTCCTCGAGAGCCCCCTCGGGGTCCTTCACCTCCGACTCCGCCACCGGCCCCGCCCCTGACTCCGCCCGCCCCGTCTCCCCATCGCCCGCCACCTGCTGCCCCCGGGTGGAGGCCTGGCACGTCGTCCGTTGGCTGGGTTGCTCCGGAGAGAGGGCGGGTCCGGACGCGACCTCGCCCACCTCGCCCACCTCGTCCACGGTGATGAACTCGCCCGTGTCGAGGTCGAGGGGGAAGGCGTCGTCAGCGTCGTGCGGAGCCTGCAGGGGGGTCAGACGGACGGAGGGAGGACTCAGCACCGTCTCTGCGCAGGATGGGGTATTTTTTTAAAAATAAAGCATATTCATTTGCGCAAAGCGATGTACCAGCGTCACTGTGAGTGTGTCGTTCTGCAGCCGCAGGATCCGGACCACGCCCTCGCTCTGAGGCGCGGATTCGCTCAGCCTCTGAAACGACAGAGCGGCTCAGACTCACAGCCACACGCCCTCCCGGGCCTCCGTCAGAGAGGAGCGGAGAGGCACACCCAGCACAACAGCGTCTCACTGCTTTACCTCCTCTGTGACACACTGTGACGCACTGTAACGCACTGTAACGCACTGTAACGCACTGTAATGCACTGTAACGCACTGTAACGCACTGTAACGCACTGTAATGCACTGTAACGCACTGTAACGCAATGTAACGCACTGTAATGCACTGTAACGCACTGTAACGCACTGTAACGCACTGTAATGCACTGTAACGCACTGTAACGCACTGTAACGCACTGTGCTCCCAGTCTCCGCAGACTCACCTGCTGCTCGTCCCCATCCTGCTCCTGCTGAGTGACGCCCCTCGTGGAGGAGTGGGCGTGGCATTCCTGCAGGAGGGCCCGTAAGAGCTCCTGCGTCACCGGGGGACTGCCCCGCCCAGCGGCCCCGTCCTCTGCATGACTGTCCCGCCCAACAGCCACGCCCTCCCCGGGATTGGCTGAATGTGAGGGGGCAGGGCAGTGTGTCAGCTGGACCCCGCTCTTTGCAGACGCTGAAGCCGTCTCCGCCTTTTTCAACCTGAAATCAGAGCGCTACAAGGATTTATGAATCAAACAGGAGGCAGAAACGGCCATGAAACAGCCACACCTGCAGCTCAGCCTGCGTCTGTCCGCAGCTCTCCCAGCGTTTCACTGCGATTCTGCCCGCATGGCAACGCGGAATCCATGAACTCTCCCTTTGATCCACAGTCAGCTGCATGCGGCTGGCAGGTATACGTCAGCACTGCCTCTGGGCTTTCAGTAAAGGCAGACTGGCTACAGGGCAGAGATTTTTAGTGAAAACGAGGCGTTTCTCCCAAACCACGCAGGGCTGCACCTGCGCAGCGGCTGCCGTCTCCATCTCTAACAGAGCAGGGCACAGGAAAGCAGGAACCGGCAGGAGCATGCAGAGGTGCCAACCCTAACCCTAACCCCAACACATATACACACACTCACACAGGCACACTCACACAGACACACACACACGCACACACTCTCTCACACAGACATACACACACACTCTCACACACATACTGTCTCTGCACACAGAGACGGAGGGCGTTACAGTCTCTGCACACAGAGAGACGCAGGGCGTTACAGTCTCTGCACACAGAGAGACGCAGGGCGTTACAGTCTCTGCACACAGAGACGCAGGGCGTTACAGTTTCTGCACAAAGAGACGCAGGGCGTTACAGTCTCTGCACACAGAGACGCAGGGTGTTACAGTCTCTGCACACAGAGACACAGGGTGTTACAGGCAGAGCTACAGGAAGCTGCCTGGCACCATCTCTCACCCCAAACAGAGGTAATGCCATACCTTGTCTGTCTTCTCCCCAGTGCTGGTGTCTGTGGAAAACCAGAGACGATCACAATCAGATGGACAGATTCAGGCCAATCCTCGCCGGCTCCTACAGTTATACGGCATGGTGCCGGAGGTCTGTATCATTTTAGGCTACTCACTGGTGGCGCTACAGCATAATCATGTGCAAAACATGCTGCTAAAAGGCGTTAGTATAGGAAGGAAAATGAAACTTGTTCTATGGTTCTTTTGTAGACACAGAGAATAAAATTACAAAATCGCACATGATACATTCTTGCCTGTACTGGTCAGGGTATGAACCGCTAGCTTTAATTAGCATGAGACCGTAGTGGTTAGAAGCAATGCATGTTAGTGTGGATATCAGTTAGTGTGGATATTTGGCTTTCCTTACAGAAGTGAGTCATCCTACCTCTGACTGCACCCTCAGGCGTGAGGTTACTGGGGGTCTCTGCTGCAGCCACAACATTCCTATTTAAAAGGAAAAATACAGACACTCAGAGACACTGAGCCTCACAGACACTGAGCCTCACAGACACTCAGAGACACTGAGCCTCACAGACACTGAGCCTCACAGACACTCAGAGACACTGAGCCTCAGAGACACTGAGCCTCTGAGACACTCAGAGACACTGACCATCAGAGACACTGACCATCACAGACACTGAGCCTCACAGACACTCAAAAACACTGAGCCTCAGAGACACTGACCATCAGAGACAATGAGCCTCACAGACACTGGCCCTCACCCTCAGGTGCGTACCTTTCAATAATGACCGGAACCTCATCAGGTGAGGTCTGTTCTCCACCTGGCTCCTGTAAACAGGTTTAAAAAAACAGCAGTTAGGAATTAATAGATGTGACACTCCCCCCCCAGCCCTGAAACACACAGCACCCGCAGGGAGAGGACCCAGCGGAGGCCTCAGGAGGGGGTGTGGCGGGTTTACCTGGACGCTGCACACCTGGGAAGCAACCTCAGCGCTGACCTCACAGGAGGGGGGGGCCGCAGGACGGGGGGGCCTCTCTGACGGGGAGCGGGACTGAGAGGAGGCGACAGCGGAGGAGCGAGAGGAGGAGCGAGAGGAGGAGCGAGAGGAGGAGCGGCACTTAGACATGGATTTCCCAGAAGCCTCGCTGCTGCGGGCAGGAAGTGACTGGGAGCTGGAGGGCCGCCCGCCGCCTTTAGAGCAGCAGGAGGAGGAGGAGGAGGAGGAGGAGTGAGCCTTCCTCTTGGCCAGCTCGGAGAGGAGAGCAGGGGCCAGGGACTGCACCAGGGCCTCCACCGACAAACCGTCAGCCAACGACAACCCTGACAGGAAGTGACACGCGCAATCAGTTAATCAAGCAGCCGTTACACCTCTCAGAGCAGCTGACATGGAAACCAGGATCTGCAGCAACAACGCTGCCAAGGTTCAGATCCGCCAAGCTGCAGGCTCAGTGCAGGGGAAGCCGGTGCTGTTCTGGGATCAGCCTGTGTGCAGCACACAGCAGCGTGCAGTGACAGCACAGGTACAGACACACCTGCCGCACTCCCACCCGTCAGCTCAATCAGCTTCCTAGCCAGCCTCTCGCTGCTGAGGGGGCGGGGCCGTGGGCGGGGACTCGTCCTGTGCGGGCGGGGCCGGGAGCGGCGTGGGGGCGGGGTGTGGGACGGCCGCCGTGGTGAGAGGGAGCATCGGGGGCGTCTCCGCGGGCTCCGGGAGCGTGACCTCTGACCCCGAGCACAGGGCGGGCTGGGCGAGGGGGACCAGGACAACGAGCGCGAGACGGAGCGGGACGGCGAGCGAGTTCGCCACGCCTGGCCACGCCCACCGGGGGATGCCCTGCTGCCACCCCTGCGACACAGCGGGAGAGACGATCCGGCGTCAGCAGGAGGAGAAACAGCGCTGTGCTCACCCCGTACGGGGGCTGAACCCCGCTGAACCCCACTGAATCCCACTGAACCCCACTGAACCCCGCTGAATCTCGCTGAATCCCACTGAACCCGCTGAACCCTGCTGAGCCCCGGTGAATCCCGGTGAACCCTACTGAACCCCACTGAACCCCGCTGAACCCCCCTCACCCATCCGCACTCACCTGGAGGCACCGCTGCCCTCTGGGGTCCAGTCAGGATACCTACAGAAGGACACGGGCAAGTTTAGGACAGATACATGTGCCTATAAGGAACCATCAGACGACCAGATACCCAGCATTCCATCTGTCCTCCTCCTGTTCATAGCAGGTTCCTGTGCTGTCAGTGTAACTGCGCTGTCAGTGTAACTGCGCTGTCAGTATAACTGCGCTGTCAGTGTAACTGCGCTGCCTGCGTAACTGTGCTGTCAGTATAACTGCGTTGTCAGTGTAACTGTGCTGTCAGTGTAACTGCGCTGTCAGTATAACTGCGCTGTCAGTGTAACTGCGCTGCCTGCGTAACTGTGCTGTCAGTATAACTGCGCTGTCAGTGTAACTGTGCTGTCAGTGTAACTGTGCTCACTGTGAACACCCTGTTTAAAGCCCTGTCCTTGGAAGACCATGCGTAATGAACCAGCGCATTGGAACAGTTTCTCTTTGAGAGCTTCAGCAGTGGCAGAGACAGAACTCTCAGTGTGACAGCCGTACAGCCTGAATAAACCGGAATAAACCCATCTGCCACAATACTCCGCGAAGCGGATGCTGCCGACGCTCTTCCTGTCACATGACTGTGATGTCACAGTGTTGATTAGAAACGCACTTTTTCCGCAGGGCTCCACAGCTCTCCAGGTGACGAGGGGTGTCCTGGTGCTCGATCCAGTCCTGCCAATCAGAAAACAGCAACACGATACCACGGTCACCTGACTCCTGCCAATCAAACAACAGTAACATGATATAATTGTCATGTGACTTGAGTTCATTTTGCCTTTTCCTCCGCACTGCACCTGCACCCTCTGTAGCTCAGGCTGGTGGGAATCACCCCCCCCCCGCCCACGTTTCTGTCAGACATGTCAATGTGAACCACATTAATGCAGTACACGCACCTGATTTACAAACACTGTCACAGTCAGACTGCTGTCTTCACACTGTGCCTAATGTTTTGTGGTCGAGACCCTGTCATTCTGTAAAAATCTAGATTCTGGTCATTCTGTGAATACTCTTCCCGAATCGAGGGAGGGATGTAGTGCAGGGGTTTAGAAATGAATATTAAAATTTGAAAATGCTTAAGAATTTGATCTAAAGAAGCAGATACTGATGACACCGCAGGCAGGAAGTGCGTGTGGAGCAGGTGTGGGACAGGCTCACCTTGGAGCGCAGACACAGGGTGTCACACACAGCGCAGGTGTGGGGGAAGATTCGGGGGGGGGCCGCCACATAGTCACTGATCATAGCAGGGGTGGGCAGTCTCTTGGTTGCCGTGGTGATGCTCAGGGGGTACGCAGAGCGCCTGTCCGGTTTCGACCCCCGGGGTGTGAGCTGTGGGCGGGGCCTCGCCGTCAGGGGGCTGGGAGAGGGCGGGTTGCGGGTAGGCGTGGCCTCAGCGCTGGGTGGAGCCTGTTTCCGGTCTGTTGCGTGCTTCTTCCTGGCGGGGGCACCGTCCGGCAGGGGCTTGCTGGCCTCCTCGGTCTCCTGCAGGGGGCGGTGTGAGGGGGGGGCCAGTGCCTCCTCCCTGCGCTGCGCCGGGCTGCGGGGGCGGCTCCCTGCCCTCTCTGCCCGGCAGCGGGAGCTCAGCCTCAGGGAGACCGGGCCTGCTCGCGTGGCCATAATCAATGAACTTTCCCGGCCCCGGCCCCGCCCCTGCCCCGGGCCCCGCCCCAGGCCCCGCCCGCTCGGCCTTCCTGACCCCGAGGTCTCGCAGAATGAACGGCAGGGTCTCGGGGGTGAGCTGGTGATCCGGGAGGTGGCTCAGCAGCTCCAGGTCCTCGCGGGCCAGTCCGAACCGCGCCAGGATGCTGCTGGCAGTGTCTGCGTCACAGAGCGCCCCCTGCTGGCCGCGGCTCTCCGCTGCCGCTCTCTCTGCCGCGGGGGGTGCTGCAGCCTCGGGACAGGGGGGTGGGTTGGCGGGAGGCGGAGCCTGCGGGGTGAAGAGGCTGCGCGGGGCGCGATAGCCGGACCAGTCTACCGCGGGGCACTCCGGAGCTCCCCTGGGGCCCGGCCACAGGGCGGGGCCTGCTCCCGGGGGCATGTCCTCCGGCCCCCCTGGCCCGTTCCTGAGGCGCGGGCCCCGGGCGTCGGCTGAGGGGAAGCGGGGCACCCGGAACGTGGGCCCCTGGCAGGGGAAGGGCGCCCCCCGGGGGCAGTGCATGGTGCTGCGTGAGGCTGCCTTCAGCAGGTTCAGGAAGGAGAGGGCGGGGGCCAGCTGGTTGCCGACGGCGACCGTGCTCAGCTGCTGCAGGGTGAGCTGAGCTTCAATCTGGGCCAGCTGCAGAACCGCGGCCCGGCCGAGAGGCAGGGGGCTGCCGGCGAAACCGCCGAACCCGCCCAAACCGCCGACGGCCAGAGAACTCACCGCCGGCACAGAGCACTCGGGGAACACTGCCCAGCTGCAGCCAAAACAAACAGGCAGGATCAGAGAGCCGGCTCTCACTCACTCACTCACTCAGAGTCTCTGCCTCCCTCCCTCAGCGTCTCTCCCTCAGCGTCTCTCTCACAGAGTCTCTCTCACAGAGTCTCTCACAGAGGCAAACACATCACTGCCTCCTCTCTCCCTCAAGTACACGATGCATCCATAAGCTGGTAGTGATGCGCTTAATGTGGCTTTTCCTGTTGGGAGGAAACAGCGAACACACACACGTGTGTTTATCAACCACCACACTGGTCCTAAAAAACAGTTTCCAGTACTTCTGCACTCAGTTTTAGCGACAATTACATTCATAATTATATTTTTAATAATAATTACATTTCACTTCTGCAGTTTTAGCCACAATTACATTCAAATAACTCACTGAAGGTTAATACCAACTGTGAGACAAACAATAAAAACTGAACTGAATTTAATGGAGTTTGAGTCTGTCTAAAAGTTTCCAAAACTCTGTTATCAGATGACCCACCCCCCTCACTGTTCCAGATGAATAAACCTTTAGGACTGGTGTTATCAAGCCGCTGAATTTCCTAAGCGTAAACGGACTGCGGGTGCTGCGATTGCGCTTGCAGTGCGCAGGTGTGCAGGTATACAGGTACGCGGGATCACATTCCCATCGCGGAGGAAAGAGAAACACACGGAATGAGCCAGAGGACGGATCGCGGCGCTACACGTATGTGTTTACCTGGATTACATGCGCTGCAATCGCTTAATCCAAGTGAAGCGTTTAGTCCAACTCGCGTGAAATTAAGCATGTCAACTCGCTCATAGGAACTTATAACCGTCTCGTATATTTACTAAAAATGTGTATCATCTGAACGCAAGACTTTAAGCAGCGCCGCTCGGTCGCTCCGCGTTCTGGCTGTTACAGCTCGACAGAACACAGGTGGTGTGTTTTGGCGTCCAGGGGGTGTCGCTGTTCTCCTGTGAAATGCACGCATTCAGACGGATGCGTTCAGATTTGTGCTGTGGGTGCAGCTCAGCGGCGTACGCGACGCGCACGCGGGGGAGCGGTGCAGGGAGCCCCGAAGCGCCGCTCTGACTGAACAGCAGGGCTGTAATTTCGGTAATGTAGCCACAGCGCCACCACAACACACATTATGAACAGTGTGCGGGGAAGGAGAACCCGAAGGCAGACCTCACCGGCAGCAGCAGCGCCGGGGAGAAAAGAAGGAAAACTGAACATTTTCATCCAGCAGAGATGGTGCAATGGGATACACCGAGTTTAAAGTTACAGTCAAGAGACAACATGGGTGAAAGTGACATAGCTGTGACTCATTCACTTGGTAGTTAGCTAGAAATGGTTGTTCTAGTATGATAACATGGTTAAATTAGGTACACGATTCCCTTGTCTGGGATCGCGCAGCTTCCCCAGTTAGCTCGGGTATCATGAAGTTACAAACAAGCTGCCCTTCCGGCTGGCTTTCTGGCTGGAGTCTGTGCTATGCCACATTACACTGGCTTTAATCACCCCGCTTTACGCTACAGTATACTACGCTACACTAATCTACACAACACTAGCTCTAATGAGTCTTTCCCCTCCACACACACATGCACACTCACACAGGTACTCTCTCTCACGCACACACACACACACACACACACACACACACACACACACACACACACACACACACACACACACACACACACACACACACACACACACACACACACACTGTCTTCCGCCGGCAGAGAGCTGAGGCGTGTGGCGCAAGGCCAGGGTTTGGATGAGTAACACAGTCACACCAACAGCAGTCATTCCAGCCACTGAAATGTTTATTTTCCTGCACTGATTTATTAAAGACGGACCAAACAGGTGTCTGTGGATGTGTGTGTGTGTGTATGTCAGGTGGTTGTGGGGTATTTTGGTCAGCAGCAGGGGTGCAGAACACAGTAAAGAAATGAATGTGAAGAAGTTTAGAGTCAGCAGCCCTGAGCCACTCAATCCCCTGCATCCAGGGTCATCCCCAAAGGTCACCCCGCGTCTGAGAGCGAAACCCGACACACTAAAACAAGAAGCTGCAAAGCAACACACTGTTCCCGCTCTGTGTGTGTGTGTGAGAGTGTGTGTGTGAGAGTGTGTGTGTGTGTGTGTGTGTCTGCTTGTGGCCCCAACAAGCCGTGACATAAGAAAACCCTAACTGTAACCCTAATGAAGCTCTGTTGATGTGATCAGGGCTGAGCCAAATTCAAAAATTCACACCTCAGCTGCTCCTCTCTCACTTACCCTGCCAAGCAAAACCAACACACACACACACACACACCCTCACAGCTCTCACACACCTCACACACACACACTCACACACTCTCACACACACACACACACACACACACACACACACACACACACACACACACACACACACACACACACTGCCTCACCCTGGCAGTTAGCTTTGGGACAGGGCTGTGAGGTGGTGCTCTGACAGAGTGAGGTGATGCTGCAGATACCTGCTCAGGTGAGGTGATGCTGCAGATACCTGCTCAGGTGAGGTGACGATGCAGCAGAGAGGTGGGGGAACACTCTCTCAGAGCTCAGAGGCTGCAGACTCAGCTCTCTCTTACAGTTTGATGAGTTTATCTGACTCCCCTGTTAGCGTGCTCCTGGCTGCTGAACGCATCGTTTGCAGCGACCCCTCGTTACAGAGTCACCTTTGGGATTTCGCTTTGCGCTATACGAGGCTTGGCTTCACTCTGCGGCAGAGAACGCCCCTGCCCCTCAGCCTGGTTTATGCACTGACCCGGGGAGAGTTTCACTGTCTGTTCTCCCATATTGGTCATGGCCATACATGGAATTTAGTTAGCTGATCCTGGATCAGTATGCAGGGTGCGCCACCGGCCCCGTGGCATCCCGCCGCACAGCGCTACCCACGAGCCGCACAGCTTCTCCTGGGACTGGCACCGCCCACGCTGAAACACAGCCCTCCTGTTTATACGCGATTCACAGGGGGTAGGAGGGTCAGGCGCTGAGCGACTCAACATGCAGTCCGTCCCTAAACCCACAATGTTCTGATGCTGTCTGTCCCTAAACCCATAATGTTCTGCTGCTGTCTGTACATGAACCCACAACCTTCTGGCGCTGTCTGTCCGTACGCCCGTCACTCTCTGGGTCTCAGTTCTGTTCTGGCCTCAGATCCATGTCTTACAGCAGGGCTCTGATAGACAGCGCCATGAAGCACTGACCCCGGATCAGCTCTGAGCCACACGCAGAATGGAGGGGAAACAGAGCTGGGGATGTTACGGCTGATCAGAGCTGGGGATGTTACGGCTGATCAGAGCTGGGGATGTTACGGCTGATCAGAGCTGGGGATGTTACGGCTGATCAGAGCTGGGGATGTTACGGCTGATCTGCGGTGTACTGTGGGCTGAATGAACAGCCTGCCTGCTTCCTCCACAGGCTATTTAAAAGTGCCCTTCTCTGTGCCCCCCCCCAACCCCCCGTCCCGCTGCCAGCCCGACCCGCAGGTGCGTAAATCCTGCCTCCTGGACAGCGCTTCTGGCGGGTTATTTATTGGAGCAGCAGGCTGGGAGCGCACTGTCTAACAGGATAAACACACACACGCCGCGCTGACAGTGTGGGGAAGGGCTCGATGTGTTAATCTGCAGAGAACACACTCAGCACGCCCTGATACTGACCCCAGATCAGTGTTTACACGAGAATGTTAATCTGCAGAGAACACACTCAGCACGCCCTGATACTGACCCCAGATCAGTGTTTACCCGAGAATGTTAATCTACAGGACACACTCAGCATGCTCTGATACTGACCTCTGATCAGTGTTTACCCGAGAATGTTAATCTGCAGGACACACTCAGCACGCTCTGATACTGACCCCTGATCAGTGTTTACCCGAGAAACACCTTTCAGCTGCGCTCACAACTCACCCTAAAGAGCCGTGTGCAAACAGTGCCCCAGCCAGAGTTTCAACCTCTAGCCCTCTGCTAACAAATGACTGCTACACCACACAATTTCCCTAAACTGTACACCACACAAACTCCCTAAACTCTACACCACACAATTTCCCTAAACTCTACACCACACAATTTCCCTAAACTCTACACCACACAAACTCCCTAAACTCTACACCACACAATTTCCCTAAACTCTACACCACACAATTTCCCTAAACTCTACACCACACAAACTCCCTAAACTCTACACCGCACAATTTCCCTAAACTCTACACCACACAAACTCCCTAAACTCTACACCACACAAACTCCCTAAACTCTACACCACACAATTTCCCTAAACTCTACACCACACAATTTCCCTAAACTCTACACCACACAAACTCTCTAAACTCTACACCACACAAATTCCCTAAACTCTACACCAAACAATCTCTCTAAACTCTACACCACACAAATTCCCTAAACTCTACACCACACAAATTCCCTAAACTCTACACCAAACAATCTCCCTAAACTCTATGCCACACAAACTCTCTAAACTCTACACCACACAAACTCCCTAAACTCTACACCAAACAATCTCTCTAAACTCTACACCACACATACTCTAAACTCTACACCACACAAGTTCCCTTGGCACTATCCCTCACATGGCTGGTTTTTGGCCTTTAGCTGAGAGGTTTAGAGGGAAAGACCAATGGGCTCTGTGCTGTGTGAAGCTGGTTCTGATCGGGTCCAGCAGACTCAGTCCATCTCTTTAAGGCAGCTCCAGCACCTGGGCCCTCAGTGGAACCCACATGCATCAGGCTCGAACCTGCAGCGGTTGGGTTCCCGGCGCTCCGCGGTGCTTCTCGGCGCTGTTTCGTCCCGCTGGAGGCCATGGGAACCTGAGCTGGGCCCGCCACCGGCGAGGGGCGCAGGGGAAGGCCTCTCTGTGCTGACACGACACCCTCTAAATCTCTCTGCGCCATTAAATTACACACACAGCCCGGCCCACGGGGCACTGCCTGCCTGCTTCCCCTCCTCACTGCGGACACACAGTGCAGGCGTGTGCAGCCCCGGCTGCCGTCTGACCACCTCACAGCTTCTACACTTACATACATCAGCTTTAGCTGTGCACACTGGGAACCACACCCAGCAACGGCTGCTCTGGGGTCTCAGCCAATCAGAGGAGGGCACACAGAGGCAGGTACACAGAGATGGGTACAGACAGGGGGGTACACAGTGGCAGGTTTGGAGGTGTTTTTTTTTCGGGAGGAGTCCTCAGGACTGCACTGGGGGCGGGGTCTGTGCAAGGGGCGGGGCTAGGAAGTGTTGACAGGCAGTCAACAGGCAGTCAAGTTACTCCTCTGCGTAACTGACAGCCTTACCCAAAGCGTCCTCCTCTGCTATGGTTTTACGCAGTTCCTCACCTGAACGCTTAGAGCAGCGCGTCAGTTTTCAGCGGCACAGTGGCACAGTGGCGGTGCTCCTGCAGTGTCACTCAGTGACCCTTTTGCTCAGATCGGCTCCCTAACCTCTCCCATCTGCACTCCAGGGCTGCCTCTCTGCCAGGGCTCACAGACCAACAACATGATTAAAATAACACATGCAGAATTGTGCGCCTTTTGGCTTAACCCAGTAACGACTGGCTCACTGAACACACACATCATTAAAAATGTATCTGGAGTGTTGATCCTGGAGTTTTTCACGTTTAAGAGGAGATACCAGGGCAGAACTGAAGAAGATAAGCTGTAACTGACTTCACAGTTGGCCAGTGAGGTCTGAGAACTGAGATTGCGGCCAGCATGAAAATCTGGCCAAGCAAGCACATTTTGTTGAAGCTAAAATTTGCCAAAGCATGTGATGAGCATTTGACCTGACTATTAAATGTGTAGCATAGCTTCCTCCAGCTAAAATCTCTGATGTGGTGCTGCCGTTTTATCCAACAGCAAGGCACTGAAGCTGAACATATTCATTACATGTTAAGACATGTGTCTGTCTTCCAATAAGTTGGAAGTGTGTGTGTTTGCTAGGTAAATTGCTCTGGGACAGTGTGTCTGTTCTGCACCGCAGCGTGTCCCCATTTCTTCCTCTGTGGGTCTTGGTGTGGAGGACAGACGGGCAGCGTGAGCTGGTGTTAATAGTTTACGGCTGTGCTCACGGGACTGACAGATTTATCGCTCTGTGTGCCACTTGCTGGCCTGGAATGGCTGTGCTCACGGGACTGACAGATTTATCGCTCTGTGTGCCACTCGCTGGCCTGGAATGGCTGGCTGAGAGACTTATCGCTCCGTGTGCCACTCGCTGGCCTGGAATGGCTGGCTGAGAGATTTATCGCTCCGTGTGCCACTCGCTGGCCTGGAATGGCCAGCAGGCGTTCAGGGCCCGCAGGTGGAGGGCAGATTCCAGAGAGGCACGTGCAATTAAAGGACCGCACATCACCCTCACTCTGACACACTCCACACCACCCTCACTCTGACACACCTGCGTCCTCGCTGGCCCTCCCTACCTTACCCAACACAAACCCCTCCTTAACACCTGAGAGGATGAAACAATGTGTCTGAATCTGGAGGAGTTCTCCAATCACATCTACATAAAGGTAAAATGTGTGTTAAACTGGGGAAGTTTCGGCTCTGAGGAGTTTGTAAAGTCATCTCCTCACTTCTCCTCTGCTGTACTCCCTGTTTCCTCCCTTTATTTTCTCTTTCCTCTATTTTCTCTTTCCTCTATTCTATTCTTTTTCTCATCTCTTTCTGTCTTCCTTGGGGGTTTCTTATGTGTGTTAGCGCAGATTTTCTCTGTTTTTCTTAAAGAAAAAATGAAACTTGGATGAAGATGCTTTAAAACTGGGGAGCAGAAACTTTGCATGAGGGAGAACATAAAGAATGACCCCCCCCCCCATTCCTCCTGTCTCCCTCCCCAGTGAGAAAACACCTGTCTGCCATAAAGTCACAAATATGGGGACATAAATTTTCTTTAGGGGAGTCTAACTTTAGAAGGATTACACTACAGTGTGAAGATGTCATTTAGCCATTCAAGGCTAAGGTGTTGCATGCCTCTGTCTGACAAACATCTCTGGAAGGCAGAGAAATGTCACTCAGAGAACGCTTACAAAACAAGACATGCCACACTACATCAGCGACCTGCATGTACTGGCATCCTGGAAAAGGCTACATGTTACATTTTTATTGGCAGGATAAACCAACAGACTTTGTAAACTTTCCTACAGTCACCTTTAAAACAACACATTAAAGAAGAAAACCCTAACTGTGCGTGAGTTTTGACAGAGAGCAGGGCCTGTGCACTTTTAAAGAAGAGATTTCACAGGAACATCCTGCTGTTTCACTAGGCGGTATGTAATTCCCGTTCAGTATGGTATTTCATTCCCACCTGGGGTTTCATTTAAATACTGCCGTGGGAGTTAATTAAATGAGTATCTAATTACAGATGTAGCTCAGAGAGTCAGAAGCTTCCTGTGTCAGCCGTCCTATTCTGCAGGACCTGAGGTCCTTTTCCCAGAGGATCTGCTGCTACTGCTGTTGCTGCTTCTGCTGCCAATGCTTCTGGCCCAGGAATTTCACAGCCTGGAATTAACACCTTCCCTATTATTTAAAGTCTTCATCTTAAATGCTGAGGGAATTATCCCCTGATCAGAAAAAAATACTGCTTTCTGGTGTGTCAGTCAGTCGGTATACTGGTTATACATGTGTGTCATAGCAGAGTATCAGGATCAGGTGTAGAGAGTGAAGCCAGATCCCTTTTAGCAGTTTTAGCTTCTTCTGCAGCTCCTTCATACATCCATATATGGGGAAGAGATCTGAGGCCACGCCCCTCTGTGGGCGGGGGAATGAGCTCAGGTCCACAGGGAGGAGGGAGGGAAGCAGTGGGCAGGAGAAGCCCGTCTGATCCCGTCTCTATGCGCTGCAGTGTAAATTACCTGATGCTTGGGGCATCTGCAATCCCCACCAGCGAATTTGATACACACAACATGTGCTGTTTTTTTATTACTTTATTTTAACAAGCATAATAAACACTCTAACCAGCGTCACATCAGCAGGTTTAATTTTGGCCCTGTCCTGGAAGGAGCACAACCCCTCTGTGTGTGAGAGTTGCTCCCCCTGAGGAATGGCAATACCTTTTTTCAACAGTAGGTGGCAGAAAGAAAAGTGTCTCTGAGTGAAAAGGCAGTGGTGAGGAACACCCTGCCTTTGTTTCAGTGGGTGGAGCTGTGTCTCAGTAGGTGGGTGGAGTTACGTCTCAGTGGGCGGGGCTGTGTCTCAGTAGGTGGGTGCAGTTATGTCTCAGTGGGTGGAGCTGTGTCTCAGTAGGTGGGTGGAGTTATGTCTCAGTGGGTGGGGCTGTGTCTCAGTGGGTGGGTGGAGTTATGTATCAGTGGGTGGGATATAATGTACAGAATGAGGGGACCTACAGATAACCCACAGCTGGACTTTGGTACAGATTGACTCCGCTGCATGAAGGGACACAGGCGTGTGTTACTGCTCACAGAGGGAGGCTGGGACCGCGGGGTCATGTGTAAAGGTCTGTCACAGGGCCTTGCTGTGGCATTCCCGGATTCCTGTGTCTGGCTTTGAGTTATAGCCTGTATTACGACCAAAGCTCCGCGTTTGGGTGCTTCGTCTGTAACTGAATCTCCATACAGGGTCAGCAGCCGCAGCGTATGATATTGTAATGGTGACCCAGAGGGCGGCATGCAGACCCCATCGATCACGCACTCAGATCCCGGCTGTAAAACTGAACTCCGTGCTGGAGGTTCATTCTGACACGCGAGTGGAGCTGTTTCACTGGCGGTGAGAGCCTGTGAACACGCAGACAGATTCACCTCTACACACACACACACACATGCACACACAAGTACACACACACACACACACACACACACACGCACGCACGCACAGACACGCACACACTCACACACACTCACACACACACACACACACGTACAAACACACACACACACACGCACAGACACGCACACACTCACACACACTCACACACACACACACACGTACAAACACACACACACACACGTACACACACACACACACACACACACAGGCACACACTCACACACACACGCACACACACACACACGCACACACACACTGGAGTACAGGTGAAGCTGTTTCCCAGGCGTCAGACACAGTGCCCTCTCAGCACCAGTCAGTTTCTCCTGCTCTGATTTTCAGATGCTTGTTATAAATTGCTGTTAGTGGCTTCGCAGTTGGTGACAGGGGATTAAGCCCAAGATCTACCGTAAGCCCTCTGAAGGTAAACAGCTCCTGCACACTCCTCAGTGTTGCCGTTCACTCACAGTGTTGCTGTTCTGCACTGATCTCTCACTGATCTCTCACTGATCCCTCACTGATCCCTCACTGATCTCTCATTCTACTCCCTACAGAAGTTCCTGTGGCTCGTGCTGTTGTGTGAGTCACAGATAATTTCACTGTCCTTCTCAGAGGAAGGATGGAGCTGAGACGCAGTGAGCTGGAGGGACTGCAGTCTGACTCACAGTCCAGAGTTAGATCACAGAGGGAGACAGAGAGATCACAGAGGGAGAAAGAGAGATCACAGAGGGACAGGGGACAATAACAAGGCAATCACGGAGTGGGAGCATACTTACAGGGTGAGAGGGCAACAGGGTGAGAGGGCAATCACAAAGAGAGGGGGTCACCACAGAGCAATGGAGTGGCTGAAGTGTACAGGCCGTGACCTTGGGAGGTGTGATTTATATTGGGACTGGAAACCTGTCGCTCTGCTTTAACGACAGACCTTCGCTGCTGTTATTTATTCACTCCACTGACACTGTTCTGCAGGCTGGCCAACACACTGGGAGACAGCAGCATGAAACACACTATCAAAGAGCATGATAATTACGCTATTATACAAAGGCCAAATAAATATACCATCAGACACAAGCTACAGGAACTACACTATCTGCTGTGTGGATTTCAAACTGGGATGGAGTGTCGTGTGGTTTCTCTCTCGCTCAGACACACACAGATACAGACTAATCATTTCCTCCCTTCTAACCCACTGATCGGAGCTGTGCCAGAGCGCTTGTGCACTCAGACAGTGTCAGCACCACGATAACTGTAACCCACAGTACATGCAGGAAAAATACATGTTATGAAATACAGTACTCTAAATACTGTTGGTGATCTTACAACAGCTTTTCCATCTCACACCAAACAACACTGAACTGGTGTAAATAAATCTGTTTTTCTATTCCGCTGTAGTGTGTATTATGGTGCACACGTTACGCTTGTGTTCACTGCTTTGTGTTGTGAGTAACGGTACTCATGTGCACCATAAAGATATAGCTGTTGAAACAATAAAACACATCGGACTCACAATAAAAACATGTGCTGACAAGTTCAGGCCCTGAGAATCCAGAGCTGGGCCCGGGACATCCGGCTGCGTTTTCACTGTAAAAGCTCATCATCTGTGCTGAGGGGTCAGCGTTAGGGTTAGGTTTTTCTCCCTTTCAGTTTTTGTGGATTTTTTTTTTCAGTATGTTCTCATCTGAAGTTTCAGTCCTTGAAAACTGAACATGTGACAAGGTCATGGTTCATTAAACCTCAGCGATCAGCAACAATAACAATAGAATATAAGAATATAATATAAGCAATAAGAATAGAAACATTAATAAATAATAGTTGGGCATTGTTTTAACTGACTGAAAACATGTTCTATAAGAAACTATTTAAAATGAGATCATGGCGCAGTGTAGTGGCTGAGACACATTACTCTTTGTCTCAGCCACTATACTGATTGAAATGATTGTCTACAATCATTTTCCGCTTTGCACAGATTCCACTGAAATGCCACACACACCCACAGTGCCGTCTGTTAGATGTGAGGCTCTGGGTCCAAATCCTGAAGGCCCAGAGCCTCACTTTTCCTCATGTT
Source organism: Megalops atlanticus (assembly GCA_019176425.1). Lineage (NCBI taxonomy): Eukaryota > Metazoa > Chordata > Actinopteri > Elopiformes > Megalopidae > Megalops > Megalops atlanticus. The sequence goes on from CM032894.1 coordinate 737,208, forward strand.
TAACCAAAGCTCCTGTCATGTGATGTACTAACTAACCTGTACACAATGAGCTCATTCAGCTTCCTTACAGAACACAACAAACACATCTCAAAACTAAAAATATGTGTCACTGTTTTTCACACACACACATACACTCACACACACACACACACACAACATTCCATTCTATTGAAAAAAAAAAAAAAAAATCAGACACTATACAACAAATATTTAATTCCAGTCTTGCTCTAATTTCCTGAATGGACCCTGATTCTGTAGTGTGCACCCCCCCACACACACACCCCACGCAGTGACCCTCACACCCTTCTCTCATTAGCCTCACCCCCACCCTGCCGGGACCCCACTCACTGGTTGCCCGGGTCGGGCGTGTCTCTGCGGGCCTCTCTTTTCCAAACACGGTCTTTAATAAAGTTCTTCCGCATCTCTGGTGTCCGCTGCACACTGCTCCAGCAGCAGTTCCTCACAGCAAACACAACGTCCTGCTCGAACCCTGGGCGGTGGGAGCAGCAGCGTGGGCAGGAGCCAGTTCCTGTCCTCATGCAGAGCAGAGAGACCTGGGGTTCAGGAGATTCACACTCAGTCTCCAGAGTCTAACTGTAAGAAGTAAAGGTTCCTCTCTCTCTCCCTCTCGCTATCTCTGTCCACTTCACCTCAGTTTGTGACATCAATACTGTCCTTGTCATATTTCCCACGATGCAGTTCTGGATGCAGGGGCGGGGTTGGGCTGACAGAGGTGTGTCAGTGGTTGGACTGTGTCCAATGAAGTGCTGGTCAGTCTCAAACAGCATGATGTCACAGAGGTCACCCGGGGTCAAGAATCCCCACATGGAAATCCCTGCCGAGACCTGGGCACTGGGTGGGACCGCAGCTTTTCCCTGTGTGTGAAACCAGACCCTGCATGCCGCTCAAAGAGAACATTCTGTGGCACTTTCAGATGTTTGTCCTGTTTGGGTCGGGTGACATCAGCAGAATCCCGTGAAGTGTCTTCCAACCGGCTAGCAGGATGTCTCTGAGCTGGACAGAGAGAGAGAGAGAGAAAGAGAGAGAGAGAGAGAGAGAGAGAGAGAGAGAGAGAGAGAGAGAGAGAGAGAGAGAGAAGAGAGAGAGAGAGAGAGAGAGAGAGAGAGAAGAGACCAGCCACTCCCTTCCCCAGCCTGCAGCTTCACTGCTGTTTGTGCATCTGATGTATAGACGTGTCAAAAAAAGTGAGCAATAGCAAGCGAGCAGGGGCAACATGTGCTTCAAGTGGCACAATTCACTCCGTATGAACAGATGTCAGTATAATAATCTCTTTATATATCAGCCTCTCTCATCTTTCAGTTTTCTTTCTTTATCCTGCTTACTTACACTTTTGACAGCTGCTAAATAAAGTATTTTTAAGTAAAAAAAACTCTCTATTCAACTCAGTTAAATTCAGTTTTATTAATTATGCAACAGGAGATACATTTTGCTAATACTGTATATAATTATACAATTATACAGTCTCTCTCTCCCGTTCTGGTAACATTTTTCTTTAGGTGTTAGTTTCAGTTTCCTCAGCTTTGTTTCCTTTTTAAGTGGAAAACAGAAATACATGTCGAAGTCCTTGTGTTACTGCCGAAAATAAGAAGCTCAGCCAGCCTTCACTCTCCCCCTCCTCCTCCCCCCCTCTCTCAATGTTTCAGGTTCCTTGTATATGCATCTGTTCTTTCTCCAGGTGGGCAGGAAGAAAGTGCAGGGTTGTGTGGCTAAATTCTGCCCCCCTGTGTGGTGTCCGGGGAGGACAGTGGGTCCTGCTCTGTATACAGTCTGTATCACAGCAGTCACTGAGCCTGACCCTGATGTAGTGAGAAACCGGCTGACGCTTATAAAACAGAAGTGAACAGAGGGAGCAAAACGTAGGAAAACATAAATGATTTATTTTAAAAGTCACCAAACCAGAGGGGCCATCCGGGAGTACAGAGCACACAGCCGCTGACACAACTGCTGAGAAAGGGAGTGTCTGCCCTCCTCCCACACACCTGTTTACAGCGAGGCTAATTAACACGGATGGTTCACATACACTCACAAAACAATGACAATTTCAGAGAAAATTAACTATCAACCTGTTTGAAATAAGGTTGATTGAAACAGATATTACTCAGTCTTCAGTTAAATTAAAATGAATGAAATAATCATTAATTTTGGGGAAGACGACGCTTTTACTCAGTGCAAATGCAGCATTCTGCAGTTTCTAACATATTTCAGTAGAAGGAATCTGCTGATGTGCTACTCAGAGTCTCACACTGTTCCCAGACCTGTGAAAGCTGCTGTGGGTGAATGAGTGATTTAAAGGCAGGGCGAGCCGCTCCCTGCAGGTGTTCGCTGCTCAGACAGGTGATGGGGGGGTGGATGGTCCTCACTCTCACCTGAGGGACGCATGCAAAGCGTGTTCCCGACGGCCATTTAAATCCGAACGGGGGGGTGAGAGACCTCTTCAGACTGCACCTGGGCCCCTCTTTATTATGTCATATAATTGGTGGGCGTGGCATCTCTGGAAAAGTAGTAAATGTCAAAACATTTTTCCTTCCTCCCCAGATGACAGTTCCTGATGTCCTTTGTTGAAACCCAAACCCATGACCCACCGGTGTGGAGTAGGCCCTGATATGATCATCAGCAGCAGGAACATTATTGCATCATTATCGCATCATTATTGCATCATAATTGCATCATAATTGCATGTCAAAAGCAATGACATGAAATCATTAGAAACTACACCATCACTAACATGAGTAAGACATTGAAACATCTCAAGTCATGATGTAGAAAACAGATATTGATATGGAAATCTACTAATGCCTCATCTACAGCTTACTGTAATAACATGAATCACACTACTGATTAATATCTGTTGTCACTGGTGCTCACTGTATATTTGTCATCGTTATGTATCATAAACACACGGCACACATTTATCACGGCTGTTTGGCATGACGCATTTGCATGGCAGATGAGGTCAAACAGTGCAGTTTATTCAGTGAGTGAGACGCAGAGGCAGCAGGTGCAGACGGCAGAGGATCCAGCAGCCTCCTACAGACACACACTGCGGCACTCAAGGTCTGATACCATGTCTTACTCATCAGGTTATCACTCCTGCTATAATAACAGGGCATTCATTTAAACATTCATTTAGCCTGGTGGATATTATGGTGTTGATGATGAAGATGGTGATGGTGATGGTGATGATGATGATGAAGATGATGGTGATGGTGGTGATGAAGATAGTGATGTTGATGGTGATGGTAGTGATGAAGGTAGTGATGTTGATGGTGATGGTGGTGATGAAGATAGTGATGTTGATGAGGGTGATGATGATGATGTTGACTACACAGCGCTGTGTCTGATGGCCCGGGGCACGGCAGCGGCCGACGCCTTCCAGCTCACCCCGGCGCTGGCGGCCTTCCTCTACAGCTACAGCTTCACCAGCAGCAAGGCCGTCTACATCATCCTGCTGTTCTTCGAGTGCCTGTCCCTGTCCAGCCGGCCCCTGTTCCAGCGCTGCATCTGCGTGGAGCGCTACCTGGCCGTGCTCCGCCCGCTCACCTTCCTCAGGTACGAGCCCCTGCGGTACCGGCTGCCCTTCCTGGCCGCCATCTGGCTGGCGACGCCGCTGTCCTGCGTGCGTCCCCACCCTGAGCCCGGCCGTGCTGGCCCTGAGCTCCGCCTGCTGCCTGTCCATCCTGAGAGCCCTGCGGCGCCCCGGGCCGGGCGAGGGGGGCGAGGGTTCGAGTCCCGCCAAGCGCCGGGCCTTCAGCACCGTGCTCATCATCCAGCTCACCATGCTGCTGAACTACATCCCCACGCCGGCGTCGCTGCTGCTGGCGGAGACCCTGTCGCACACAGCGCTGTGTTTGGCCATGGCTGTCTCCGTCACCCTGTCGATTCTCTGCACCTTCGTCCAGCCCCTCCTCCTCCTCTCCAGGGCCGGGAAGCTTCGCTGCTTCAGGGGCGTCTGAGCTGGCGGCAGGCACGACTCAGCCGGCCTTACCGTCAGCGCACGAGTAGCTCCGGCTTTCTTTTATTTGCCAGGGCATGTCAATGTTCAGTCCTGCCCTGAGGTGTCTGTTATGTCACGGTTACCCACCTGGCCTTTATCAGCAACTTTTTTCAGTGTTTTTACTCTTAATGCCACCTAATTCTGCTTCATGTAACCTGCGTATACATCTGCCTTTAAATAAAGATCCTGTGAGCCTGAAATTACTGACTGTTGTCTGTGGGGGGTGCAGTTCTGCAAGCTTTGCCTTACCCTGCGGAGGCGTGTATAACAGTCGATCGTTTAGTTTGGAAATGGGTTTTCTGATATGTCTGAGTATTGTAGTTATCGTGCTTGCACTAATGGCAAGCGGGCAGAGTGCTCCTGCTTTCTCCTAATAACCCTGCACACTAACACTGGTGTTACACAGCCGGTGTACGGGAAAGTCTGTTGTTACATCGTGTAGGCTATGATGTGGGTAAATCGGTGAGACCTGGCTTTATATGAACTGTTAATACCAAGTGATAAATAAGCATATTACAGTGCGACCTAAACGCCGATTTCCTTCTGCCCGAAAAGACACTTCCACCCGCCAGCGCCACACGACAGAAAAAACACGTCGCAAATGTGATGCAAGAGCAGGAACGCTGTAAATTATTCGCTGACACAGGTGTTAAAAGCCGGACTTTACAGCAGAGCAAAACCTGCCGAATTTTTACAACATTTAAGTAAACAGTGTTACCTAAAGACCTCTCCCAACAATCAGTAAGCCGCCAGCTCATGCGCGTATGTGGGTAATAGGAAGCGCTTGGTGAGTGTTCTGTACCAAACCTTTGCTTAAAAGCCACCTGCGAAAATCCAGTACTGCGCGAGTAAAAGAAGGGAATTAAATGTGTAAATTTTTGTGTTCAATGTTTAGCCACTTACACTGCTAGCTTTACCCACAAAACTTCGCAATTAGCTATATATCTAACTATAGACAATAATAATAATTGTGGAGCAATAAACAGATTTTGTACCGCAGTTATTCCTTAAATAAAATGAAGGATTGTGTTTTTTAATTAAAATGATTTCTTTATCATTGAAACACTACGGGTTATTTCCGTCTTGTGAGGAAACACTTTAATCAACAACGCACGTTTGCTCAGCCTGCGTGGGTAGTTTTAACTGTGCGTCTGATTATTGGTTAAATCGATAACAAACGCAAGGACATTGCCTTTGATGGAGACGATGTTTTAATGACAAATGAACTGCTGTCAGTATGAATTGGGTGAGTGCGGGTCGGACCCATGTGTTTACTGAACTTGCTGTCCACAGAACTTGTTAGCTCTCGAAGACTATCTACAGGAGCTGCTCTTTATACAACGATTTCTTTTCCTAAATTTGTGCTAACCATCTAATGAGGTTACTTCCTGCCAAAAAATAATTAGCATATAAGGCTACCTGAATTTACTTGCCCGACACCTGATTAGAACCACAGCAGGTAAAGTTAATAGCCTACAGGTATATCCCCGTGTCGGTCTCACTCATTTGCTTAGTTGCTGCTGGCCAGCTGTCACTACCGGCCAGGAACAGCCACCGCTTCCCCGGTTTGGTACCCGGTGCTTCACAGCTCCACGCCGTTAAATGGTTCAAAGATGTGCGTCAGCAAATGAACGACGAAGCCTCGGTAAACGCAGACGAGCGAATCGTTCGGGTGCCCATTTTCCCCGAGCAAGTCTCACGCATGCGCCGGCGAGGAGGAGGGAGTACCCTCCAGGGGAGGGGGGAGGCATTGGGGCCCACATGACCGCGTTGATGTAACGTAGCGAGTTTGCTAGCGAGCTAGCAAGCCCAGACCCCTGCACGCCACACGTAGAGACTTCTGTTCCTGTTGATTTTGGAGCAACAGCCGGTGGAAAAACACGATGCCAGGTATGAAATGAAAAACCACACGGCAGTGAACCGATTCCTAGGTTTCAGATATTGCGCATACGGTGGAATCTCGGCCCGATTCCGTGCACAAAGTCATGTTATCTGTAGCCAGTTAGCCTGCTAGCTGCTTGCAAGTTGCTGCGCCTCGTTCGCACAGCTCCTTTGTTTTTACCTGTCCATAATAATCAGCTGCACACGTCAGTGCATTAGCCAGGGCTTTATCTTGTATTCCACTGATGATATCGCCGTAACAAAGCAAGTGCAATTTGCAATCGTTTCAGCTAACTGACATCGATGGCAAGTTAGCTGTTTGGCTAGCTAATGTGCTGTCTGTTGACGGATATTTGTGTCCCTTGGCTTTCAGCCTCGTTGCATTTTTCACGGGCCGTTCAGTGAATCAGCTGGAGCAAGCTAGCAGGTTAGCCTGCGAGCTAGGGATCCATGTGCTTTAAGCAGATAAGTCAGCTTGCAAAACGCAGATGAGGGCTGCATCGGCTACTTATGATCATTTTTCTGTGGCTGCTGTCATTTTGTCCGGAGGCCTATGTGGAGTGATGGCTACTTTAAAACGTCAGCTAGCAGGTTAATGTGCGAGTTTCATTCCGTTTGTTTGCTCTAACATTAAACCTTTGTGTGAAGCTCTCACATTTATGCAACTTTAGTGTAGCTGCTTTGCCCAGCTGCTCGTGTTCTTGTGTCCGTGCGACTTTCCACAAACTACCACTGTTTAGACCAGCTGCATAACCAGACAAACACATGAGGTAACAGTGACGTTAATAGTTGTATACAAAATGCATATGCATATCACCGTATGATAGAGAAAACAGCCCAAAGTGCTCCACACAAACATAGCCAATAAACTGAGTTAAAAACAAAGCAAACGGCACAGTCGACATAGTAGTGATGATTGCCAGAATTGAAGCTAAATTGTTATAAAATATGAGCCATAAGAGTATGCCATAAGGCATAAGATAACTACGCGTTTTGGGGGGTTTAGCATGCAGTTCTTCCGCTGCTAGCCGGAGAGCTAACTCCTCTCGCATTTGCTTGTCTCGGTACTGTGGTTGAGAGCTTGTAAGAGGCTCTGATCGCTTCGTCAGTAATTTATCTCTAAGATTTTAGATGACTCGGGTCTCTGTCATGTTCGCTTGATGTTTGGATATCAGACAATCTCTGAGACTAGCTCACACATGTTGCTATCTGCCTAGTACATTTCCTTATTTGCTGGCTAAGTTACTCTGCTGTGCGCTGCGCAGTCAGTTTGACTTTAAAGAGGTCAGTGGGTTAAAACGGTGGAGATTTGTTGGCTCTACAGGATTGTCCTAAATATAAATCTGGCCCCTGAGTGTAGAGGGAAATGCTCAGTCCAGATTACACACTGCCAGCTACACAGTAATGCAATCTGCTATTAGTAATTAATAATGTATTAGTATTGGTAATTAGTAAGGCGTCACTTCATCTACACCGTCGTTAGCTGGCGTGCACCGGCGTTGCCGTTACTGTCGGTGTGTTGTCCAGCTGCAACTCGAATGCATACAGGGAATTGCGATTTGTGTGCAGGGATAAATTTGATAAAGGCTCCACTTTTCCAACCAGTGAGTCAGGCTTGGCCCCCGGAGAAAATACAGAGGGGCGCAGCTGCAGCCCATGGGGATGCACGAAAAGTCATAAATGCTATGTAGATATCAGGATATAAGGAGACAACTGGAGGTGCACTGAGGTCCATTTGGGGGTGCAGTGCACCCCTAAGCACCCCCATAGCATCAGGCCTGTGGTGAGTCCTTATTGTTAATTTCGAGACATCCCTGGCTGTCAGTTGGTAAGGGTAGATATGCCCAGCCTAGCCAGGTGGGTTTGCTTTAGAGGTCCAGGATGTTGCCTCTGCTGTTATAGGTTTAAGAAAGGTACATAAACTGAAATACACATGTAAAACTTGATGTAATGCAAATTGTCCTAAATAACATCATGTTATTGACAGTGTTACTGTAGTAATGCTGTAGTAACCTAGCAACGGTGTTGTGGGTGGCAGAATAAAGATCTGGTCAGAGCAGGAGTGTGGAGCAGCAGTCAGTAGGGGGCAGTGTGGAGCAGTGTTCTGCTGGTGTAAGAGGCAGGGGTGAGCTGTCATGTGAAAAGGGTGTGCATTCAGCAGGTGGGATGTGTGACGTCAGCTCGTCCTCACCTGCTCGAATTCCAAAAGGGAAAAATAACTATGAATGAATCATGTGGCTGTGATTCTGTCTGAGATCATCGTAAGGCTGCTGTTTCGCAATGATAATCTGAGGGCAGGGCAGTTCTGTGTGTGTGTGTCTGTGCGTGTGTGTGTGTCTGTGCGTGTGTGGGTGTCAGTTCCGTGAGTGCAGGTCTGTGGCTCTGTGGCATGTAGGCCGTGGTGTTTTGGCCGGTGTGTGACTGTGACCCCCCCCCCCAGAGCCCGCAGAGCTGAGCAGTCCGGAGGCGGCAAAGACGCCGGGGGGCAGCAGCGCCCCCGTGAAGGAGGAGCCGGTGGCGAACGGCCACAAAGAGAGCGAGCCCAACCCCTTCGCCGAGTACCTGTGGATGGAGAACGAGGAGGAGTACAACCGACAGGTGAGAACACGGGTCACTGCTCGGCCCGTCGGCTTCCGGCGCGTTCCTCTGCGCTCTGCCCAGCCTACGGGCAGGGGACGGGCTCTGCCCAGCCTACGGGCAGGGGACGGGCTCTGCCCAGCCTACGGGCAGGGGACGGGCTCTGCCCAGCCTACGGGCAGGGGACGGGCTCTGCCCAGCCTACGGGCAGGGGACGGGCTCTGCCCAGCCTACGGGCAGGGGACGGGCTCTGCCCAGCCTGCAGCCTGCAGAGAGGCCGTGATGGAAATATCCACGCAAGTCCAGAGTTTCAGTGGGTGGAGCTATGACAGCCTCTGACAACCATGCTGTATAATGCACTACTGTATGCAGCGTCTTGGTTTACAAATTTCCTTTGTCCTAGCTTTGTCAAAAAAAAAAGTCAGAACAAAACCGGAAAAAAAAGAATTAATTTTATGGTTTAATGCACTCATATCTCTACCAGCTGGCTTGTACTTTGTCCGTCCAACTATTGAAACTTGGTCATGCAGCACTTCTGATATTGTGACTCCATGTATGGCTTTCACTTGTGTTGTACTCTGCCTCACTTGTAAGCGAATAAATGTAAACGGAAAGCCAGCACAGTTGTGTGATGTGACATGTGAGGTGGGTTTTTGGAGACTGCTGTCCCTGACTCCGCCCCTTCCCCCAGGTGGAGGAGGAGCTGCTGGAGCAGGAGTTCCTGGAGCGCTGTTTCCAGGAGATGCTGGAGGAGGAGGATCAGGATTGGTTCATCCCGGCCAGGGACCTGCCCCCGGGGGTGGGGCAGCTGCAGCAGCAGCTCAGCGGGCTGTCAGTCAGCGACAGCAGCGCAGAGGACATCGCGGTGAGTCTTACCTCTACGCAGCCTCGGCCAATAGCATGCGGGCAGGGGGAAGGGGCGTGGATGACGCACCAATAGGAGCGGGTCTCCTGAGTCTGGCTGAGCTTCAGGGTTAGTGCAGACTGCCCTGTGTCCAGCGCTGAGCTGCTCACTCTGCCTCTCTCTCTCTCTCTCACAGCGCAAGAGCAGCTTGAACCCGGAGGCCAAGGAGTTTGTGCCAGGAGTGAAATACTAGGCAGCTCCAGCAGGGGGTGCCCACAGAGACTTTTGGGGACCATTGGCAGAGGCGGTCACGCCTGCACACGCTTGGGGCGGGGCGGGGTGGAGTGGCTGGGGGGCACGGAGGGGTCACTTCTGTAAGCTTTGTATTTCCGTTTGTGTCTGTGTAAAGTAGGGGTGGGATTTTGTGCAGGGTTCGGAGTGGGGGGGAGGGCAGGTGCATATCAGTGTTGCTAATGGAACAGTTACAGGACATTATACTGTATAGAGCAGGTTTGTTTTGAGTTTCCCCACAGAGAACCAGCCAATCATGTGAAATGGACAGCCATTCGTCTCTGATTGGATCATGTTTATTCCCATGGTTTGTTTTTGTCTGTTTCTTTGGCAACGGGGATGGGTGGACCTGAGGGGCGGGGCAGGGGCGGGGCATGGGCGGGGCAGGGGAGGGTGCTGGACTTGAGGCAGAGGTGAGTCTGCAGATTGACCTTGTGACCTGGGAAAACGCTCAGTAGGAACATGTCTGTGGGGACCTACGTGAAATCATTTTTTTGATTTGAGATCCTTTCACACAAAGTGGGAATTTCCTTAAAGGAAGTAAAGCAATGTGAAATAAAGAGGAAACGAGTGCCCACTTGGACCTGTGTGTGCCGTGGCCCATGTGTCCTGCTCCGCCTCCCACAGCTGATGTCTCCCAGTGGGAAAAACAGCGGCCATTCAGTCCAATATAATGTGACTTCCTTTCTCTAACATTCAAAGTGTATTTCAGTGCAGCTGTAACCCAAAAATCTTTTTTTCATCATAAAAGTGGTATAGGGTGTTGTCTTTTCATGACTTGTATTGCATAAAACCGCTATTGACAGCCTCTGGGAATATTTTTACTATATTAATACTATATTATTATAATAGTATATTATTACTATATTAATATTATTATAAGGGTGGCAGTTATTCGGTGCTGGTGAGGTGTTTTTATGGGTTGTGAGCAGGATTTTTAAGGGCTTTTCACCTCATTGTGACCCTGTTTTGGAACTGTGTTGTACGTGTTGGCTCCTCCCAGCGTAACCACCTCTATAGTGAGATGACTGCATTCATCCAGGCAGGTTGCAGGCACCTAACGGATCTCACAGCACCAAACCCCCCCCCCCGAGCTTCGGACCGCTGAGGACACGGCTGGGATAGAGTCCGGCCCTTTCAGCTCTGCTTTCTCCCGAGCGGCTCGGGAGAGTCGTTTCATTCTGACACCGAGCCTCTGAAGAGCAGAGGATCAACCTGGGACTCCACCTACAGTCGGCTGGGGTGACTTTATTTCACTGATTTCACTGCACAAAACCAGCAGCTGCTGTTGATCAGATTCTGGCATTTTCCTGTGGTCAGGCGTTCGGGTTGACGCTGTGGGTGTTCGGTCTCCTGCTCTAAGGGCCGCGCAGGGTGGAGTCCAGCTGTCCGGCGCACAGCTGCGTGGCCTTATCCGCCCGGCCGGGTCGCAGCTGCGTGGCCTTGTGGAGCCGCCCGGGGGGGGCGGGGTCGACCAGGACGGCCAGGGGTTCCGCGTCCGTGTCGTCCTGTGCTGGGCTGAGGTCCGGGAGTCGCACTGCGTCCCTCTCCGGGGCGGGGCGAGGCCTCGCCGGCGTCCTGTCCCGCCCGGGACGGGGTTTCACCCCCTTCTTCCTCAGGCCGGGGCGGGGCTGCACAACAGAGTGGGAGGGGTCAGAACACGCGTATGCAAGAGGGCACAAGTGTGTTTACAGGCATGTGTAAGCGTGCACGCGTATGTTTGCACGTGTGTGTGTAAGCGTGCACGCGTATGTTTGCATGACTCCTTTGGCTGATTTAGAGGCTGATTTAAGCCCCAGATTTGCTTGCAAAAGCACAGGCTGCACCCCTGCCTTCGTGCTTATTGCTGTTTCACAGGGCAATATGTGGCTGCATAGTTCCAACCGCCAAAACGGTTAGTTCCAACCCATTGTTCCTATTGGTCAATTTGTGTTCCAGCCGTGACAGTGATCAGTCATCCGACACGGCGATCCTGTGGTCGTCTGCATAACCCCTCACATTATTACAGAACCCAGGAGGTGAGTGACATTGAGACCCTGTGATCAGCTGTTATGGTCACAGTTGCGTCAGTTCTGAAGGCCCTGACTGCAAGAAGCAGAATTCAGCCCTAAGACAAGGAGCCCATATTCCCTGCACAGGTATAACCCTCCCCCCGCACAGGTGTCCCTGCTGGCTCCGGTGCAGGTGCATGAGGTTACAACACTGCTGTAAAATCTGACATTATGAACACAATCAAAAAAAACTGAGCCGAAATGATTTTTGAGATTTTTCAAATATTCTGTTTGTTTAGAGGTCCACCATTTTTTCCAGGGCTGAGTCTTTCCCCCTGCGTGGGTTTCAAATGGAACACCGCAGTGGAAGTGCTACAGGCACACGGCTTACGCCTTTATGTTTATCTCTGGCCTGAGAGAGCTGAGACCTTGGCATTTTTCCCAGTGACATCACAACATCCCAATGACAACACAAATCTCTCTTGAACTGAGTCCAGGCTCCCTTGTTAAGTCGTCCCGGTTCATTTGATACTGATTTGCTTCGGTTTGTTTCCCAGTCCATCGCTGGCGCTCGCGCTGCTCTGTGAGATAACCAGCAGCTGGAGGCAGCGGGAATCCAAGGTCAGTAAAGGCTAACAGAAGCAAACATCCTGTCCATCCATTCACGAGGCAGCAGTGTAGCATGGTGGTAAGAAGCAGTGTTTGTAATGGAAAGGTTGCTGGTTCGATTCCCCACTGGGGCACTGCTGTAGCATTGTGTAAGGTACTTAACCCACAATTGCCTCAGTAAAATATCCAGCTGTATAAATGGGTGAAATAGTAACCTGTGTAAGTTGCTCTGCTGAATGACAGTGATGTAATGTGATTATGTGTGTAAGGAGTGTTCAGTGATATAATGCACTCTCTGTGATTACGTGTGTAAGGCGTGTTCAGTGATGTAATGCACTCTCTGTGATTACGTGTGTAAGGCGTGTTCATCGGTGTGGGCTGCAGGGGGCGCCGCTGGCCAGAGGCTGTGGAGTGTGTCGGACTGCAGCAGCGTTCCTGCACAGGTGTGGGGTGTCACGGGTGTGTCCTCCTCCTACCTTCCCCTGCGGGGGGGCGAAGGGGGAGGGCGTGCAGGGCTTGAACTCCAGCTGAGTCAGCGACGGGATGATGGGGGAGGCGTTGCAGGGTTTGAGCCGAAACAGCTGCCGGGGGCGGGAGGGCTGCTCTTGGGGGTTCCTGAAGTCATGGCTGTAGGTTGTCAGATACCCCCCTGTGGGAACCCCCAGCGAGCCAGGAGGCTGGGGAAGGAGAGAGGGGTGCCCAAATTTAGTACCAACACCACGCAAAGTGAACTCTGCAAATGCTAATTGTTCACCATCACTGAAACCAGAACACATTATTTACTGTGTCAATCAATCAAATTTTTATTTGCAATAGCTCAGTTGTACAATTGAGATGGTCACAAAGTGATGGTCATGTAGCAGAGGGACTCAAAACGCCAAAAAACCCAGGCCAACAGCGGAAAACTGGGAAATTATATACCCTGACCCTGGGAAAAGGTGGTCAAGAGACACCTGAAAAATAGTGAAAATGATAACATAAAAGGCACCAATTCGTTGCAAAAGTTCCATTCTAAAGTTCCATTGTAAAGCCAGTGAGGTGAGGGGGCCACGAGGTGCACCTGATGCTCCAGGCTACGGTATTGTTTGAGAGAAAGAGCGTACACATGAGAGGAAGCCCTTACCTCACACGGTTCAGACATTAATGTTAACTCGTCGTGATATGGTGTGTTTTAGTTCATTGCGGCAGGGGGTGGAAGCGGTGATGCGAGCAGATCGGTTCTCCCTTTAAACCCGGGGCAGGATTCTCGTGCGGCCGGTCACCCCGATTTTAAAAGCGGACCGCAGGGAAACGCTCGCGCACGCACTGTGACGTCACAGGCGCGGTGACGTCACAGGCGATGTGGCAGGTGTTCCGAGAAGCCCCTGTCGCGACTTCTCCGCGCCGACTGAACTCATGCTAAACACGCGAAACAGATTCGCTCTGCGGTATTTGCTCTGCCTTATCGGCCTATAGTGTTTTGGGCAGCCATTGAAAACGACTTGCGATTCTGTGGTTCAAGCACAATTTCAAAAGGCAGACAGCGGCGCGATGCTGGTTGTCATGGAAACCCAAGCTGTCATTTACATTTAAAGTTTGTTATTTAGCAGAAGTTCATATCCAGAGCGACTTCCACAGTGCAAGCACAAAGCGCATTTAGGGAAAGAGCGTGACATGTACAAACAATGATACAACTAGGCGTATTCAAACGTGTCTGACACAGTGCTGAGACGACGCATGAAACGCAGTATCTGTCCTAGCGATGCCTCAGAGACAAAGCAAAATTAAATAACATTTGCTAGCATTAAAGCAATTTTCGAAGCCGTGTGCTGATTATTTTCGTTCGTAGACTGCAGACGAACAGAAGGTCCGCAAACTTTGCCATGTCAGTCAACATGCTCTATAGTTTGACTAACCATTTCATAAACCGTTATAGGTAGCTTCCCATTTCTCTTGTTTTGGAACGTTAGCTAGCTGAGTGTTTTAACAGTGTTTTAATTAAATATAGTGTAGACTTGGAGGGTATTTGTTTATAGATGTGTGTGTGTGAAGTTTAACTGGCTGATATTAGTTTTACTCTCTCTCAAAGATTTTTTATGCTACTGAGACGCCGTCGGGTCTCAGTTCTGAGATTGGAGTCACGGATGGACATAGGAGCGGAATGCCAATAATCTCTGCGTTTGTGTGGTCATTTATTTAGTCTAAGTCATTTATTTGTAATAGCGCATTTTCCAATTGAGATTGTCGCAAAGCGCTGTAGGTGTATAGCGGACACCACTATTCAGTGTGTGAATGGCCGGTTTTCTCAGCCTCAGTTCGGCCTCAGAGCTGCGAGCAACGTCTTACAGGAGCAGTCAGGGCCAGCCGGGGGTCGCGGGATCGAATCCCGAGTGGTACCCAGTTCAGCTCCGTGGAAGCCTACCGCGGAAATATTCATTTCTCAGTCAGGAACTCACCGCACATTTTGATATGGGTAACAGAGCATTACTTACCATTTTGTTTGCATTTTTGTGGCGTGTACTGGTTGACACATTGCAGGCTATTCCAGAACCTGGAAATTCGTGCAGCAGGATTTTAACCGACGGGTTTGAAAGGAAATGTCTCTGTTAGGCATAAAAACTCAGTGCCCGGGGTTCAAAGCCCAGTTCTTTGACCCCTATTTTGCTCACCTGTTTGGGTTACACCTTCGCTTTTGTAACACGCACGATATTCTTACACCCTCAATCGGGCACGGAGGTGACCGTGGGACCTGGCGTGCTCTTCCCTGAGGGATGAAGGGAGGGAGAGGTTTAGGGAGATCAAACAGAGGGCTTTAGACTGTGCTTAATGTTGTATACTTTTATTACGTATTTGGCAATACGAGAGAGAGAGAAAGAAATAGAGCGATGGAAAGAGCATCTGAGAGAAAATGGGAGACCAGGGAGGGAGGGAGAGGAGGAGGGAGCGATGGGGGAGAAGGGGGGAGACAGGTAACTGTTGTAAGAGCGGAATATCACGCGCACAGCGCCCAGCTGAAAGGAGGGAGTGATTTCAGAGCCCGACACGCTGCGCGAGACGCTGTGCGGTCTCCACACTCGAGCGCATCGCTCGCTTTTTAGGAGGGGAAATTACAAAAGTAGGAAGTCTGGAGAAACGGAACAGCTGAAGAAGCTGAAGAGAAGAAAGTGCATCTAGCTAACTGTGGGGGCAGAAGATGGATGCGCACGTGAAAGAGGGCCCGCTGTACGTGCAGCAACACAAACTGGTCAAGGTAAGAAAGGCCCTCAGCAAAGCACGGTGCAGTCATTGAAAATGTGGAAGTCTATAACGGATACGCTTAGTATTTCATCAACATAACTTTAAAGGAAGTAGATTTGATCCAGCGTGCTGTCTGTCACGTATGTGCTATTGATCAATCAAGCAACTAAAAGCAAAGCTGGTCTTCAAAACTGACATTGTGCAAAAATGAGAAGCATAGACCTGAAGGACTTTGTTGCCCTCCGGCGAGGAGTAAATGGAATTCTTACGTATCTTAAATGTATTTATTTACTCGAACCGCTTCCGATTTTTGTCCTGCGATGAAAACACTGACCGTGGAGGATGCGGTGTCGGGGGTCGGCTGCGGCGTGTCAGTTGTAACGCTACACGCAAAACTGTCCTCTTAAAACGCGGCTTAATTTCCCGCAAAAGAGCTAAACTTTGACCACGGTCGAACAGCCAAAAATGAAACATCTGCTGGCAGCGCAACAGTATAGATTCAAAAATCAATTCGGCTGAATGCATAAGTCGTGTACAGAGCCAGTGATCCTCGCATGATGGTGTTGATAGTTTCATTTATTTATTTGTTGCAACACATATTTCCTATGGTGTAGCTATATCATACCGCCACCTGCAAGTAAAACACTGCAGCGGAGGAGTATGGGTTAAATTCCACATTACAGCGGCGGAGACTCGGAGGTGTGACTCCGCGGCGGAGCGGAGGATCCGGGCAGGTCTGAACACAGCTGCGCACAGCGCTCCTTCTGTTTCAACACACCTGGAATTCCTGCCCGGTGACGCGCGGGCGGAACACGGTGTGCCTCTCCCGTTGGGACACTCCCCTCTCGCCCGCGGCACGGTGTCTACACCCTCACATCCCGAAACTGCAGGAACTGGGATGTGTTACGTTGTCTATAGGAAACACGATGTGAGTCCAGGTTTCATGTTTGGGACACTGTTGTATCCTCGAGTGGAGTGCTTATCCTGGACTGCGGGATGACGTATCTGCGACTCTACCTGCATAGGTAAGCACAAAGAACTGAACCAAAGTCCCCGAGGTGGCGCAGGTGTCACCTGCCGAGGAGGGCGTGTCTGCAGGTGACTGAGACGTAAAGGCGTGTCTGCGAGTGAGTGAGGTAATGCTGTGTGACGTGTTTTAAGCCCCGGATGTGATAAGCGTGCGGTTAACGCTCTGATAATGCGGGGTGTGTAAGCATCCTGCACGGTGCGCTGCACTGCCCAATCATTCATCTTACAGTACTGACGGGGAGGGACCATCTAACCGCAGTGTGCTTCATCCACACTCAAACACAACTTTGCAAGAAGGCACAGAGGCGTCTGTGTTCACCGTCTTCCTTAGAACACCAACGAGCATCCACCGTATTTATGCTGACGTCTACAGAAATGACCCTTCACTTGCGGTTTTATTAATTTACTTATTTTTGACTTCAAGTACTTTATTGGCATGAGGTACAAAGAAAGTACTGCTATAGGAACAACTAAGAAAGCATAGATTAAGAAACCAACTAATCAAAAATCACAATGGAAACAATACCAGATAACAAATTTTTTAAAAAAAAGTGAATCATAAGAATAATCTTTCTCTCCCTCTGTATCTCAGTGTCCCACTGTATTCAGACCACTTAGCTTTCTTGATTTGAAATTTTATGTAACAGAAACAAATTTAAAGTGAATTGCATTATTATACCGCTGAAGAAGCAGCTTCCCATCGGGTGATCAGTGTGAAAACACAGAAGTGGAGCCTGGTGTGTGAGGGGCATCAGTGTCTCTGGCAGTGACAGGCAGGACTGCACACCTCGTCTCCACAGGGATGCCAGTGTTTCCAGACATGCATCCCAAGACTGCAGAGATGCATCCTCACGTCATCTCTCATGTCTCTCTCTCTCTCGTCTCTCCCTCACTTCTCCTCCTCGTCTCTCTCCCTTGCTTCTCCTCGTCTCTCTCCCTCTCGTATCCTCCTCAATTCCTCGGTGACCCCCACTGAGGAGGAGAGGAGGAGACGTGAGGAGAAAGGAAGGAGGAACCTGGCGCTGTAGTGACTGCCTGTCTCCATCCTCCCTGCTCAGAAGTGGAAGAGGAGCTGGTCGGTGCTGTACCCTGACTCTCCGAGCGGCGTGGCGCGGCTGGAGGTGTTCGAGAGCGGCAGCGGGGAGAAGCCCAGTGGCCGCAGGGCGGACAGGAAGGTCATCCGGCTGTCGGAGTGCGTCACCGTCCTGCCGGCGCCCGAGGAGGCGTGTCCCCACGACGGCATGGCTGCCTTCTGCGTGCAGACGGCCGACAGGAGCCACATGTTCGCGGCCGACAGCCAGGACAGCGCGGACTGGGTGGAGAGGATGTGTGAGCTGGCCTTTCAGGTGAGGGCTGGCTCCGCCCCCCCGACCCCTGACCTCTCCTGTCCTCAGCTGAGGGGTGTTATAAAAGGATTAAGTAACTCTTTAAAGACCATGTTTAATCAAAGTCTAAGCCCACTCCAAGAAACAGCCATGCGACCTCAGCAGTACAGACTCTGACGTGTGTGTGTGTGTGTGTGTGTGTGTGTGTGTGTGTGCTGCAGGGTGGCAGGGGTTCAGACTCATGGGTCCAGCAGCAGCAGCCCCACATGGAGGAGAACCTCATTTACGAGTCCCGAGAGGAAGGTGAGGCTGACAGCTGTGGGCGCGGTCGTGGTCATGTTTGTGTTTTTGGTGCTGTTTGTGGTGGTGCTGGTGTTTGTGGTTGCGGTTGTGACGCGGTCTCTCTCTCTCTCAGTGAGGCAGTTCTGGGTGAGCGTGCAGAGGACAGAGGCGTCGGAGCGTTGTGGTCTGCGGGGGGCGTACTGGCTGAGTGTGGACAGCGACGGCCTGGTGCTGAAGGAGCCGGACTCCCGCAGGACCCTGCTGGCCTGGCCCTACAGGCTGCTGCGCCGCTACGGCCGGGACAAGGTCAGAGGTCACCGGGGTCGCAGGTCACCGGGGTCAGAAGAGGGCGTACCTCAGGATGAACTTCCCACAGCAAAGAGGGTTTCTGTGGGCTGAGTGCTTCCAGGGGAAGGCTGTTCACTGTTGCAATCCACAACACTGCATATACAGATAAAAAGGAGCAGTATTCCTTGCATGAGTAAAGACAAACAATGACTAATGTTCCTAGTTTGAGTTCAAATATTTGATTTTCTTCAGAACAAATGTTTACACGTAGTTATGTATGATTCATACAGTATGAAGACTGTGATCCTCTATGAGTTCTCTGCCTGTGACCTTCTGTGAGTGCATGTCTGTGATCCTCTGTGAGTGCGTGTCTGATCATCTGTGAGTTCTCTGCCTGTGATCCTCTGAGTTCTCTGTGATCCTTCTGTGAGTTCTCTGCCAGTGAGTGTGTGATCCTCTGTGAGTTCTCTGCCTGTGAGTGTTTGATCCTCTGTGATCCTTCTGTGAGTTCTCTGCTTGTGAGTGTGTGATCCTTCTGTGAGTTCTCTGTGAGTTCTCTGCCTGTGAGTGCGTGTTTGTGTC
>CM032894.1:768637-806137 GCA_019176425.1 Megalops atlanticus
CACCTGCGTTTGTACACCTGTGTTTGTACACCTGCGTTTGTACACCTGTGTTTGTACACCTGCGTTTGTACACCTGCGTTTGTACACCTGTGGGCGTGGCTGCAGCTCTGTGCATCACACGGCTGACGTGGGTAACAGGTTCGAGGAGCGGGAGACACATCTGCACCTGCAGCAAGTGCTCTTTCACACCCCTCGGCCCCAGCTGCTGCAGTGATCAGCGCTGAACCATTAAACACCTGTAACTGACACCTGAACACTGTGTGAGTGAGTGAAAGTGTCTGAGTGAGCTGAGGTCAGAATGAATGAGTGAGCGAGATAGGGTCAGAATGAATGAGTGAGTGAGTGAGTGAGTGAGTGAGCTGAGGTCAGAATGAATGAGTGAGCGAGTGAGTGAGTGAGCTGAGGTCAGAATGAATGAGTGAGCGAGATAGGGTCAGAATGAATGAGTGAGTGAATGAGTGAGTGAGCTGAGGTCAGAATGAATGAGTGAGTGAATGAGTGAGAGTTTGACAGGACACCGTTGAATGTAAAGGTTAACCGACATTTAATTGATAATATATAAGGAAAAACAGCTCCATGAAGCCTTTAGTTACTGCATTTTCACAGGGCCAGGTCAGGCCAGGGCAAAGCTTTGCACTGGTAACAAGCGCACTTTTCTGTCATACAACAGAATGTTTGTATTCCAAAGTAGGAAAGACAGACATCCTTATTTTTTCCAAATACATCAGGTCTGAACCTCCACTGCCTCTCAAGCAGACTAATGAAGCCTCATGTTACTATTTTGCAATAACTGCATTTTGATTTATTTGCCATTTTGAACATTTTGTGGCAGCCAATACGAGAACAATTAACCCCATTTTTCCATGCAGCATGAAAACTGTCTCTCTGCTCAGGGAAATAACATCAGTTCTCTCATGTTCAGTTCTTAGGGTCTCCGTTATTGGAACAGAATACTTTTCATTCATATTCTAAAATCTAAGCCACAGACTAACTGATGTTGTCAAAGAATTTTAATTTTGGAGTAAAAGAATTAATTTGTAAATGAGAGTTTCTTTTTTACTTTTCGCTGAGTTTTCTTTTATTTTAGTTGTTCCCACTTTTAATAAAAAATACATCAAGAGGTAATACAGTCTTGTATATTTTAAATATTCATACAAAGTAACAAGTGAATAATACATTTGGATGGGTGTATTTGGATGTCAGTGGTGTTCGATATGTAATCTAACCCAACAGGTGTGTCATAACAGCGAAGGTGTTCAATCTGCAGGAAATCTGTCATTTTGTCCAGTTGCACAGAACCCACTGCAGCAACCTGAAAGCTGGTGCTGTTTTATGCTGCATTAAGGTTCCAGACCAGTTCAGACCGGACTGTCCTGCTTTCTCCCTTCACCAGCCCCCAACCCCCCCAGGAACAGAACACTGCTGTCTCAGAGGGTAATGGGGGGGGGTAACAGCTACACTTTCACACATGTTCAAAATGCAGAAACCACCAGCACAATTGCCTCTGCAGTTTGGATTATGAAATTAGTCTCCTCTGTGTTTGCATACATGAACTGAATGTATGTCAGTGGTGTTAAACTGGGACAGCATTTTAGCATAGCGGTCAGGGGCAGGGCTTGTAACCGGAAGGTTGCCAGTTCGGTTCCCCATTGGGACACTGCTGCTGTACCCTTGGGCAATGCCTACTGCCTCAGTAAATATCCAGCTGCATAAATGGATAAAATTGTATGTAAGTCACTTTGGATAAAAGTGTCTGTTAAATGACAATAATGTAATGTAAATTATATATTTGGTATATAAGAAGCTTATTTCAAGATCTGATGACAAATGACTAAAACAAGTAAAACTTTCTTCATCTATGCCAGAAATCTTTCATAGTTTTTGTTCAGTGATGACATCATAATAATGCATACTTCCTAATTACTGACGCATGACGCACTTCCCTCTGTGTATCTCATTTTCAAAAGGTTATATCTCTTCTTCACTAAGCGATGAAAGTACGGGATAATACACAGAGAAAGAAGATCTTAGCACGTCGGCTGCGCCGGTCTCCGTCATTTCTGCAAATTCTCCGGGGAAATTCTACACCGAGCAAAATTCTTAGTGAACAGGGGATGTTCCTGCAAAAAATCGACAATACCACGGAGCTCGGATTTTGCGTGCGAACAAAACTGGTTGATGAACCTGAAAGTGTGAGTTATTGGTTCTTACATGGGTGCGCGCTGAGGCTGCGGGGAGGGCGCGCCTGCATGTGCGCGTTTCCGCGGGGTTGTACGTGCTGGAGGGGGAATGAAACACGTCACCGTACCTGCTCATCGCGTTTATTCACTGCAATCAAAGCGCACTGCAACAGCTGGAGCTGCAACTCAGAACAACACGAGCATCACATCAACATTAAAAGTTAAATACAACATTATGCAAAGGAAGAATTTAAGATGACTGCGCATGGTTGTGGATGATCTTGTTTATGTTTAGGAATAAGACAGTCTTCCTGTTGCTTTTAAAGTCTTTTTCGATTAAAAAAATTCATTAATCCTGACACGGGAATCCTGAAACTCGACATTCTGATCACTGTTTCTGTCCATGATAGAGCATTACGTCACAGAAGAACATCACAATTGATTCGTTTCTTGCGAAAAAGATTCAGTCATTTGGAAAAGTAAACTGTGAATCTATGGCGTACATTAACATTTCTTAAAAATAAAAAAAAATAAAAAACATGACCTGCTTTCCTTTCCTTTGCTTTCTTTTTTGTTTTAACAAAAATAGCTGAAGTTAAGATTCTGAGTAGAAGCATTGCTGACGATCATAGCCGAAGCCTTGCAGGAACTGTCCTGCCTGCCGGTAGCCCATGTTCCGCCTGACAAACGATTCGTGCGGAAACCACAATGGAGGTTTTAAGGGATTAGAGCGCAGTTCAGATTGCTCTGTATCCCTGTGCTCTGAAGGCTGTAAACGACATTGCACCAGGAGTTCTGACTTTTCCTGGAAATTTTAGTGACATTAAACTTTTCATAGGGCGGTACCAAGACCTCATCCTCATTGGGCATTTTGGAGTAGGATGCCAAAGCGGCACCAAAGCATGTCTGAATTTTAAAACACGTTTCGCGTCCAAACTTACTCGCCGTACGTTTACTCAGAGAGCTGGACGTGAAAGAGCCGAATCGGACTTCTGCGCCGAGAGCGCCCTGAAACTCCAGTTTGGTTCCGCGGTATGTTTGCAGACACCTCTTGGCTTGATTAGCGCTCTTGGAGACATTATACTCTGTGATTAGGCGGAGGGCTTCAGCCAGTAAGAAATGTAGCGACTTATAGGCGAATTCCCCTCTTCTGTAATTCCCTGCTTCGCCCCGCGTGGCATCATTGAACGCTTTGAAAACGGGATATTTGCCACCCAGGGTGTACGCGCGTATGGCGATGGCGTGCTGCTCTTTCAGACCTCCGACTAGCGGAACCGGTTTCTCCTTCCAGCTCTTCTGTGCTGCTTTCCAAGCGGCGCCGAAATCTTTCTGATCGCGGATTTCCGTCGGTAGGAGCGTTTCGGTCACATTTTTGAACATCCTCTCTGAACAGGTGTAGTAACAGTCGTCCACAGAATTAGGGGCCATGTCCAGTTTTAGTGGATTGTTGCTCTTCACCTGAAGAGACAAAGAGACACTCTGGAACTCAGTTCAGTAAATTGTTTAAGTATCTAGTTCTTTTGAAGGTTTAAAGATTCCCTGCCCTCTCTCTCTGTCCCCCTCTCTCCCATACACAGGCTCACACATTAGACTCATAATACATTCACGTATTCAGAGAGAAGCACTTGTTGTGTGAAGTCTTTTGGTTGTTAATCTCATTTTATGATGTTATATCTATCTATATTTTACATAATGATAGGTCAAACAACACTTGCAGTCACAATGTTGGTAAAGCAGAGAAAGTCTTTTTAAATGAGCAGAGTGGTTTTGGTGAGAGCAGCTTTCTTCAGTTTAAAACGACGTGTCACCATTAAGACTGGTGTAGCTCAGGTACAGCAGAGGAAGGAAGCAGAGGATAATCGAGAGAGAGTGTGTGTGTGTGTGTGTGTGTGTGTGTGTGTGTGTGTGTGTGTGTGTGTGTGTGTGTGTGTGTGTGTGCATGGAAGCTGACCAGTACCTTTTTTGTGTCCGCTCTCAGTGCCCAGGCCAGGATGGTGCACACCACTAATACCAGCTTGGTTTTACCCATGTTTTACCTGGAACCAAGGACACACAGTACAGACACACATATCAGATCATTTACATTATTTTTTATTAAATTAAGAAATATATATTGTACTTTTTCATTAATAGCACTGAAAAGAGCAAAGTCACATTGTGCACAAATGATACATTTAATTACAGAAAACACAAGAGTCAGGTTTATCCGCAGGGCTGTAGAGAGAGCTCTGTAAGCCTGCCTCCCGCACAGACTACAGGGAGGGGTGAGGATGAGTTTTAAGAGATTCTGCTGCTTTGAGGGGGATTTTTGACCCCCGGGCAGAACAGAGGGTCCTCATGATTGTTTGCTTTCATCTGTCAGCTGCTGTCTCGAATTAAAACCATAACGGTTTGACTGGATTGAGGTCTACAGATTACGGTGGTCAGTAAAGAAAAGATATTTTGTGCTCAGTTAAGCATTTTTTTGCTCATCTGAGTGAATGCCTTTCATCGTAGTATGTCCATTTTAGGTCATAATTGGCTTGAGGAAGCCAGGTTTTTGGCCTAAAAGTCCTGTTCTTCAGTGGAGTTCAAGATTTCCTCTGTATTAACAGGACCTGCGGATGCTAAAGTACCCCCTGGCTCTGTGGGGAAGCTTATGGAGGAGACCTTCAGTTTCTTCATTAGCTTTAGCACACCCTGCACCTGCTGTCCAAGGCACTGACCAGCGTGTGACTGACTGAGAGAGGGAGCACGATGTGGGTGTTTGAGTCACCCTGCAAACACTAATACAAAGAGCTAAACACACCATTCAGCCGCGAAATGCACAGCTACATCAGACAGGTGCTGGACACATTGCATGCAGAAACGAGTGTGAGGATAAAAGCTGGAACGGTAATAAAAGGAGGCAGAGAGTGTGAGAAAGGCGGGAGTGACGACGGACCTGATCGTGGCAGCGATGCAGATGCTGAGCAGCTGTGGGCCCCTCGAGTCTCGGTGCAGGAGCTGACAGAGACACCAGCACTTCTGTGGGTACGTGCAACTGCAGCTATTAATATTCCCACATACCACATGTGTGTGTGCATAAACACACATACACACACATACCCTCCGTCTCTCTCACACACACACACAACCACACACACACACACACACACACACACTCTCTCTCTCTCTCACACACACACACACACACACTTTTCCTCTGCAAAGCTTGTCTGTCGTTTGGCAAAATGTAACAAGTTTAATTCAATTACAGGAAGTTTTAGATTCATTTTTAATCAATTATTTGAATGAAATTTTACACATCTTTATATTTTATCTTTATATTTTATATTAAACTCTATTTTTCCCTCTTCACCTGGTAGGACATACATAAGTGCAATATGAGGAGAAAAACCCTGTTTACTGCAGCAGAAACAGTAACTCCCAAGGAGCCATTAGTAACATCTTCAGGTGCCCATGTAGGTGAGCCTTAAAGGACAGGTGAACACATCTGTGTTTTCACTTTATGTGCAGAAATTTCACCTGCTCTTGCCATGTAAGGTTATTATATTTCATATCAGTAAATGCATTTCATACTATAAGGCCGTATATTGTGCTAAGGGGAAAAATATCTGCAGGACAGGGGAGGCCAGTGAGGGTTCCAGCAGGGGGTAATCTCCTGCAGATCTGGCAACCTCATTCCTGAAGGAGCCGGATCACAGCTGGAATGAGGATGACTGTGAGTGTGAAAGGAAGTTTCCTGCATGCGCTGCTTCCCGCGCACAGTCCGCATGTTCCGGCCGGTCCGAGCAGCAGCAGGGTCCAGCTGAGCCCGACAGAGCTTACCATGCATGGCATGTTTTTTACAGAGCTGTACCGTGCATGGCGTGTTTTTTACAGAGCTGTACCGTGCACGGCGTGTTTTTAGCGTTGTACCATGCAGGACGTGTTTTTTACAGAGCTGCCAGTAAAAGGAGGCTTGAGTCATTGTAGCTGTGAAAACCACAGTCTCCTGAGGAGGGGGAGAAACACAGCTCAGTGACAGTGCATCAAAGCACCTATGCCCCTCAGCTTTCAGTGTGTGTGTGTGTGTGTGTGTGTGTGTGTGTGTGTGTGTGTGTGTGCATGAGAGTGTGAGTGTGTGTGTGTGTGTGTGTGTGTGTGCATGAGAGTGTGAGTGTGTGTGTGTGTGTGTGTGTGTGTGTGAGAGTGTGTGTGTGTGTGTGTGTGTGAGAGTGTTAGTGAGTAAATGTGTGTCTATGAGTGAGTGTGTGTGCATGAGAGTGTGAGTGTGTGTGTGTGTGTGTGTGTGTGTGTGTGTGTGTGTGTTGACACACACAGGAAATTGAGAATCCCCCCAGAGGTAGTGCAGCAGCAGTAAGAGATAAGATTTATTGTCATTGTTCAGGACAACGGAATTACAGTTGCTACCCTGTGTCTGTGCTATAACAACATATAACAATAATTTAAAAACAACAAGAATATATACAAAATGTGTTAATACATAACATATAAGGAGTGTATGGAAAATAAAAAATAATAAAGAGTCTTTGCATTGGCAGGAACAGTCAGCAGAGTTTGTAGAAGTGTTGACTCACCTGAAGTTCTGGTATAGTAGTAATGTACTCCCTATCTGTTAATGTAGAAATCTCTGTTGCACCCGTATCTGATTATTGCACATGCCTGTATTATTGCATTTCATTGTATTGTATTAAAGTGTGGTGCACATGGTGTCCATATTGTTGCACAAGAGGTAGTTTGCATTGCATTGCACATAATAATGTCATTATTACATGTGAGGTAGTTCATGGTTAATTGTCACCCTCTATGGGAGTTGGAGTGGAGTGGGGGGTGTTCAGCTGCATTACAGCTCTGGGGAAAAAGCTGTCCTTCAGTCTGACTGTGCAAGCTGAAATACTTCTGAATCTCCTGCCAGATAGGTGGAGATTGAACAGGTGGTTGCTGGGGTGAGTTGAGTCCCTGACAATGTTGTGTGCCCATCGCAGACAGCGTGAGCTGTAGATGGTCTTGATGTCTAGGGCTTGTGTCCCAATAATGTCCTGATTACTCGCTGTACTACTTCCTGGTCGTTCCTGTTGCAGCTGGCATACCATACAGTTACACAGTATGTCAGTATGCTCTCTGTGGCACACTGGTAAAAGTTCACCATTAGCTTCTGGGACAGATTTGCTCTCTTCTCTTCCTAAGGTAGTATAGGCGCTGCTGTGCTTTCCCTACTATCGCAGAGGTGTTGTTGGTCCAAGAGAGGTCCTCTGTTATGTTTACTCCCAGGAACTTTAAGCTGGAGACTCTTTCCACTGCTTCTCTGTTTATGATTAGTGGAGCCTGTTCATTCCTCCTGGTTTTCCTGACATCGCTGCCCAGTTCTTTGGTGTTCTTGATGTTGAGTGAGAGGTTGTTATTGTTGGCATTATAATTTGTGTTACTCTAAGCATAGTGATGCACTTATCTGGAAGTCGCTCTGGGTAAGAGCGCCTGCTAAATGATGTAATGCAATGTGTTAGCCCGTATTTTTGGTAGTTTTAGCCCTACGTAAAAACAAAAAATGCACTTATTTTTAAGAAATAAAGTTAACTAAGAGCCTCAACTCTCTAAACAACCCAAATGTCAACTCTCTCGCTCTCTATTTCTCTCTCTACCTGAATGAACGAAGAGAGAGATAAACTAAGCACACCCCCTCTCCCGCGATATGCGATTACCGGAACCAAATTTCAGGAACCTGAGAAGACACGCTATCAAACTGTCCAGCAGGCGGAGCCCTTCGCCTCATTATCACTGCCTGTCCTGCACGGGGTGAATGCCGAGCTCCCGTGGCTCCGACGTCTTCCTTGTCATTGAGTAAACCAGTTTGATTGGCACTTGAAAAAAAAGAATATGGCGTCACAATGGTAAACATGCTTGTTTTACCGGCATTTGTCGCAATAATTTGCGATTCTCGAGGGCAAAACGGGCCAAAGGCTTGTGTGAGCACCATCCTGGAGGCGCGGCGGGGGCGGGACGGAACTGCCGTCGCGCTGCCGAACCGATCGCATCATTCCTGTCACAATTCCGTTAAACAGTGCAGACAAGTGAAAAATGTTTCTCTCGGTGAAAAAAAAATAGTTTGCAATACCAGGCACTAATATTTCGGCGTGCTGTATAAACTGTCGAAACGAGTAATTGTTTTCCCCCGACGATGAAATTGATGTGGTGAGCAAAACGATCGATTTAAAACGAATACACTAAAATTAACATATTTTTTACACATTTTATCTGTGGGTGAAATGGATACGTGTGGTTGGTTGACAGAGGTTATATTAAACAGAGGCTTTAGACTTTTCCTTGTTGCTGTGTCAGCAACACACAAAACATGCATTCAGTGCCGGGGCGCTGCACCCTAGCACATAAAATCACGCAACAAAAATACGAACATGGACACCGGACTTTCAGAATCCTGGACCGGTTTTGTCTTTCACCCAGACTGGGTCCGGAAAGCGCTCATACATTCGCCATCTGCCGTGAAACAGCGCCGGGTGTTCGCCGCCGCAAAAAAAATACAAATTATAGTAAAGCAGTAAAGCTTTTTCATTTTTATCAGAGGCACTTGAATGACGAGGGAAAGGGAGAGCGGCTGAGCACTACGTATATATATACATTTATATATATATATATATATATATATATAGTAATACATTTCCCACCTGCACTACTAGAAGGTTATCTGCACTTACACTAATACTATACTTGACACAGTTGCTTACCGTAGATTATACTGCACTATACTTTGACCTATTTAGAGCTACTGCACACACCATCAGTCTATTATTTGTAATTTTTAATCCAGAACCACTTTATATATTATACAACTGTAAATATCATTGTATATATAAATTCATTGTATATATCAACTGTATGTATCTATCTGTAAATTTGTCCATACTACTGACCTCATAATGTACATATCACATTGTATATAACCATCTGTACAAAATGTTCATAGCAGTGATCTTATACTCTTCATACATATAACTGTAGATATTATATCCTCTGCACTTGCTGCTTATTGCACTTCTGGTTAGATGCTAACTGCATTTCGTTGCCTTGTACTTGTTACATGTGTAATGACAACAAAGTTGAATCTAATCTAATCTAATACACACACAATAGCTAACAAGCATATTGCACTTGGCGTTTAAAATAATGCAGTTCTCAGTAAAAATAAATACAATTAAATTATATTTGATAAGTTAATATTGAATTATTGACTTTTGAACGGCATTTTTATGTATTTTTCAGCGTAACATTAAATTTATTGTTAACATTAAACATAGAGTAACATTAAGTTTAATCTGCCCTTCATTTAGCAAAGGTAAATTTATGCATCGGACACTCATATGAATATTATTATAGGTCGATAACATATTATTAATATTACATTTAATATTACAATTATCACTTAGCTGACCGTCTTACCCAGTGCGATTTGCAAGATGTGAGTATACATTTAACGTTACATTTACATTTTTGACATTCAACAGAAACACTTATGCAGAGTCACCCAAAGTCGAGTAGGCTACTAATTTCCCAAAACAATCTTGATCGTTACAGCCCTCTTGAGAAGCGTCTGTCACTGACACGGTGTCTCCAAAAAGCATCTTAAGTAACGATGCTCTTTGAAATTTCTGTAGATTCACGAGTGCCTCTGAGTAATCGTAGAAATCTAAATGTGTTGTTACAGTACAAACTAAACGACGTGTCGTAGGGCACCTGCGGGAATCATCACAAACTTCAGATTTTACGCTTTACTCTTGCTATATGACCGCCGGCACTCGTGTCAGAAACGTGCATGCATAGACAGCCAATAGATTTTTCCATATCGACTGGCCAACACTCATTTCTACTTAAATAAAAGACTATATCTCAGCAACACTCTTTTATCGTATCTTCCAGTTGAATATTTTGCATCGATTAATTAATGCAAGATTATTTTATCCTCAGCTGAAGAAATAGGCTACAATAACCGTTGATACATTCAGCGGCTAACGCGCGTCAGATCTCCCGTCGCTGGCAGCTGCGCTGTGTTGCAGCAGTGCTCAGGAGGAAAGCGTGTTTGAGACTTTGTATTTTAATCAATGCATGTACATTGTCACCAAATCATGAATGATAACTTTTGTTGTGATTATTAATAGTATAGGCTATTCTCCGAGGCGAGGAATATATCATTACAAACCCTACTCGTAAATAAGAAAAGAAATGTAAGTTAGTCACATATGCTTTTTAATGGACTTTTTACTGGATTTAAAATATATATATACTGGATCTTTTCGTCAGACAAAAGACCGCAATAGTGGGTAAAGCCAGATACGGATTTGTTTTAGGGCATATTTGATTACTTTGGTGACTGTAGTGATTGGTGCAGGCAATCGAAGTGTTGAACAGGTCCCTGCGTAAGACCTAAATAGTTCAATGACAGACATATGACACAAGTCATGTCGCCTCAATGGAGGTCACTTTGATTCAGTAAAGATGTCGGAGGAAACTGCCACTAGTGCTGGATTTGAGAACAGTTTCGATTAATTTTGATGTTCATTGAATATATGGCTACCTGAAAACAACATTCACATAATTCGCCGGCAGGTCGCCTGTGAGTTGGCTAACTACTTTACCAGCACAAAATGAGATAACTGCCCCCCCTCCGCGCTCACCCCAGCCGGCGGGCAAAGCGTGCAGCGCTGCTAAACAGGCCAGTAGCAATTACCATTCCATGCCCTTTCAACACAACTTCAATCTGAACTCAAACTTCTCTCTAGTTTCCATTTACACTCCGTATGACGCAGCATATTTTTGCTGCACTGTATGCCTTACAGGCAGTCCAATCGGTTATTTCCAGTACGACTCAACAACATTTTCAGCACCTTTTAAGGTGAAAGCAACTGTTAGTATGTTATTTATTATCTTCATCGGGGCTTCCCGACTCTGAGAGCTGTTTTGGGAACTGTAGAAATTTACGAACATTCGTTAACTTGAGCTTATAGACCCTTCTTAACCTCTAACATAAATTGCTATCGGGAAACCGGGTCCTGTCTTGCATAGACTGGAATTTCTACAGTGGCACGTGGTGCTTGCTTGGAGACTATTACACTTCTCAAATATGTAGGCCTACACATTAATAAACCATCACATTAAAGGTAACGATCACAGACGCTGTGCGCAAAGCATAGAGAATGTATTACCAAAACAATTGCTTATACGTTCAAGTTTAATGTTGGAAGAATCCAGAAGTGAGGGGAAATTCTGATTTCACACATGCTATCATACTAATGGGTAACTACAAACAGTCACTAAATACCTGCATGGTTATTGCATTTAATCCGCTGAGGGCCGTACATTTTGCTGTTTGAAATAAACTCCAGTCTTCAGCCATCTGCCCACCGGTGATTTCATGTTGTGTGAACTAACTAGTGATGGGAATTCCGGCTCTTTTTAGTGAGCCGGATCATTTGGCTCAGCTCAGCAATAAGAGCCGGCTCTTTCGGCTCCCAAAAGGCTCTTCATTTAGTACCACTTCTGGCTTTTATAATTCAGCCAAATTTAACAATATTTTGACCTATGATTCCTATGTATGCACGTATATTCCTTAAATTATTCAATGTAATTATACTAAACCTTATAATTTCCATAATACCATTATTTTACATTAAGTTTGGTATAACATTAATGTAAAAACATCAAACACTATCACACATGTGTATTGAACGTTTTATTTATATCGAACGTTGTAAATTAGCGTTTCGATACAAACACTAAACACAGTGCATCTGGTCCTCGTGCATGTTACAGTTCTAACATTCACTCAGTGCATGGAGTGCCTGTGGCCGAGCAGGGTGGCGAAAAGATCCTCCTATTATTCTGTCTTGTATTAATTAACAAAAAAAGAAAGAAAAAAAAGATATCGGCTGTCAGACGGGAGCCAGCTTCCATCGTTCAGGCAAAGGAGCCGGCTCATAGAGCCGACTCGTTCGCGACCGACACATCACTAGAACTAACCCGATGCAGTTTTAAATCTGTTTGAAATCAGTGTGCTGGAAAGCTCTGGTAGGGCAGTTTAATGGAGTTTAATGCAGAGGTGATTGCATGAATTTCTCCTCTTCTGTGGCTTTTGCCAGCATTGATTTTGAATTTATAAGTAGTTTTTTAAATGATTTTCAGATTCCACCCAGAAGGTGATTTGACTTTAAAACAACAAAGTTAACAACAACAGTACAAGTTGCAATTAAAGTAGGCCTACAGCAAGGTTGGTCTTATTTAGAATAAGTGGGGGTAACTAGTTTTTAGGAAGCAGACTAAAATAAAAGTTTTATTCTGTTGTATTCTGCATCTGTACTCTGCAAATAACTCTGGAACAAAACAGGTGACAAGTGAGAGAGACAGTGATCGCAGGTACCGACAGTGACACACACAGTGAGGTCTGTGGCAAAGGACTTCGCCATTTGACACACAACCCTCTACCAATTTATAAAAAGGAGAGAGAAGCTAGGTCCAGGAGAGGAGGTAAAGGCAGGGTACTGGACTCCCAGGAGGGTCTTTTCTGAACCACAAGAAAAGAGCCTCGCAGAATATCTAAAAACTGCAGCCGATCTTTTCTATGGTCTGAGCACCAAAGAGGTAAGCAAGAGGAGGGTATACAAACAAAGTGTGTAGGCATTGTCTTTATACAGCCAATTTAACTTAGTAAAGACCCTGTCTGTTCACAAATAAAATAAAAAAATTGCAAAATGATGTTAAATAATGATTTTATTAAATTTTAATGAATGTTGCCCCTGTGCACTGTTGCAACCGTCCCCTGTTATGGGGTCAATTGCAACATTTGACTTTGTCTAATCAAGTATAAATTGTACATATACTATCATATATACACATGTTACAGCAGTGCGGGTGGGTAGCTGACAGATGTGGGTTTAATGTATTCAAATTTTGTCTTTCCAATACGAACAGTCTCTGAGAAACTGAAGGAAATGCAAAAAGTGTTGCAATCGTCCCCACTCTCCCCTACTGCTGGTTGGACACATCCCGCCATGTGGCTGATACTGCGAGACCTCAGCCCGCAAAATGTTAGCGTGTTGCTAGGCCTACACTAAATGTAAAGTAAAAAGCAAAGTAAACATTTCAGTCGTTTTAGTAAAATCTACACCCCCCTTATTATTATTCACTTAGATAATGGCACTTCTGCTATTAACAGTATTCGAATCTGTAAGAGTAACCTATTCAGTAAATTGTCTGGTATTTGAGAGCAAAGTTGTTCTGATGAAAATGCTAACGCATTTGTGTTCACGACAGCTACCGCAGGGGTTTTGCAACCGTGGTCGCGAGTTGGTGCCTGTCATGGTCAAAGTCGGTGTGTAAAACCTCGCAGAAGTTACGATAAAATGGCTGAGATACATGATGCTGGATTTCGCCAGTTTTCATTCAAAACTGGTTCAGAATTAAACTACAGCGTGACCACACTCCGACTATAACGTGTGCCGGTTTACGTCCCCCCCCCCCACACACACACACACACACACACACACACACACACACACACACACACACACACACACACACACACACACACACACACACACACACACACACAGGAAATGAACGGTTGGCGTCAGCTGAAAAAATGAAAGAAGATGGGTATAACCTTTATGAAAAGATACGTGGGTAAAAATCAACGGTAAGTCTCTTCTTAATCGTTAATTGAAATCAATGTTTCAAGCTTTTTTCTCTTTTCAGCTGTTATGCAAAAGTTTTCCTTTGGATGTTTCTAATGGTTTTAAACAGAGTCGGTGTCAATTCCATTTCAATTCTTTCAGTTCGAGACTTGAATCGAAAAATCTTCCTTTGACTGAAAATGATGTCTGGTTTTCAGAGCAGTTCATTACCTGAACTGACTGATTTGAAATGAAATAATCCACGTCATCGCTACGACTGCAAAAAGTTTTCCAATTCGACTGTCTTTTTTATGTTGTTGTTGTTGTTGTTATTATTATTATTATTATTATTATTATTATTTTATTATTATTATTATTATTATTATTATTATATCAGTAGTAGTAATAGTAACAATAATAAAATTGGGGCATCGCGTGACTTCATCCTGTTATATTCTTTTGTTTTATTCTCTAAATAGCGGTAAATTGCGAGAAAGTAAAACGTTCGTATTAATTGCATTAATGTAGCCTAATTCTCTCCAATAATTGGATGTATGTATTTGAGTTATTAGAGCACATTTTTGAATTTTCTAAAGGCATAGGCCTACATAACGAGGGCAAATGTTTATTCTTCAAATAACAGATTACTTGCCTGAGTCAGAGATTTGGTCATAGATTTATATTAAATGCATAAATATTGTTTTACAGTCTGTTGCCTTCATCGTTCTTTAAATGGTAAATTTCTCTCATTTTTCTGGCTACTTTCTGGGTGGAAAATTAATCGTAGAGATATATAATGTTGAACCAAAACCTGTTGAAAGTTGTTAAGTTTTCTCTTTATTTTTAATTTTTTGAAGCTTAATTAATTAAGTTCCAGGGTGCACAGACCGAATCTGCATATTTACACATCCCGGCAGCATTTCACTGCTGAGATACTCATAAATCAGTGTTTCTGTAAATATCAGTGAGTCAACCGAAAACCAGACGCCGCTCCTCTGCGCTCGCGCGTGGGCAGGTGTCTTCGAGATCGTCCCTGGAGTCATTCCTCCACCGTTTTGTTCTCGTATCACGGTATGAGTTGGCTAAACTTTTGACCCTCAACACGAGACGCAATTTGTAGTTAGGATATAATGGTATTATTCAGCATTGCTATCTATCTATCTATATACATATCTGTCCGTACCATAATCGGTTGAAAAAAGGCAGAATCAGAACCAGCACCGGAGTGTGAGCGTTTAGACTACGGGCCAAAAGAGCCATGGAGCGCGGCATCAGAAGCAGGAAAACACTGAAGCGATGCTTTTCAAGAGCAATAAAGCATATTTGTGCATAAAGACTAACAATTAAGAACAATATTTCGTAACGAAAAAGCCCAAATTAATCACGTAATATAAAATGACTTACCGTGCAGTTTTACATGGACATTGCTCAGTATCACATTAATTCCATTTAAAATTAATTTTAAAAAGTTGTTTTTTTATCCTGGTTTCTGATATTTGTGCTGCTGGCAACACCGCTTTTCTCACTGTCTGGATGGTGCCTCAGCAAAACGACGCCGATGTCATCTGCAATAAGGAAAATGCTCGTAGGCGTTTTTTCTCTTTCTTTTTTTTTGGAGAAAAGAATGTGAGACTCTTGATTGTCTGATGATCTTATGACCTCTCATATGTTCACTTTTCCAACGGAACATACGCGGCTGTCTTTCTGCAGATGGAAGGCCACTTAAAAGCGAGGCAGAGCACAACACAAGCAAAAATATTTACAGTGAAAAGTGAACAGTGAACGTTTCTAATATAAAATGTTCACTGTTCCCTGTCAATAATTTGAAAAATCTGAGAAAAAAAAAACTGTACAAGCAGTAAAAATAAATATGTTACTCTATGTGGTGACTTATTTATTTTTTTAATGGGAAACGGGGGCCTTAGTTAACTATATTTAAGTTAAAGCGCTCGACGTTGTCCAGAAATCTCTACTGTATATTAATGGCATAATATGTGTAAATCGATTTTAATCATTATATAAAACATCGAAATGAATGTCACGTGCAGAGGGGGTATTCCTGCCATCGAAAGATATGTAATAATGAAACACAAGCTTTTCTTGTGAGTTACAAGTCTGTCATGACCAGAAATATTAACGTGTGTATTTCACTTCGCAATGAATCAAAAGGCTCTCAAACATTTCTGGGCTTTTAGTGCGTAATCACCAGGGAGATTAAATAACCCATATGTAATCAATATGTAATCAGTGCTTAATTTACCTCACGCCAGCAACTGTACTTACTATCCATCTCCCATCTGATGTCAAAGTTCCTTTCAACCGAATTAAGGAGAGGCGCGTCAGGCGCGTTCATCCTGCGCGAGAGCGTGGTGAGGGAACGCCATTCTTGCTCTCCTTGCCCCATAAAAACATGTGCAAACGAGGTCACGCCACTTTTGATCGCTCTTTTCCAGAAAATCAAACCCGACATCTGACAAATCAAGAGGCAACAACACAGCTGATCTGAGGACAGCGCATTCAGGACTGCAGCTGATCTGAGGACAGCGCATTCAGGACTGCAGCTGATCTGAGGACAGCGCATTCAGGACTGCAGCTGATCTGAGAACAGCGCATTCAGGACAGCAGCTGATCTGAGAACAGCGCATTCAGGACAGCATCTGATCTGAGAACAGCAGGAGATGGAGCAGGATTACAGTTCTGAAGAGGACTGGGGCAGCGGCCTCTTCAACTACAGCTATGATTATAACGGCACCGAGCCGGACGGCAGGCCGGAGCCCGGGGCCTGCACAGCGCCCCCTGTGGCCGGGATGGAGACGGTGCGGGCGGCGCTGTACTGCACCGTGCTGCTGCTGGGCGTGCCCGCCAACCTCGTCCTGCTGGGGGCGCTGTGTCACAGGGGCGGGGCCGCGGGGGAGCGGGGCGGGGCCGCAGGGGAGCGGGGGGGCCGCCCGCGCTGGAGGACCGCAGAGATCCTGGCTCTGAACCTGGCCATCAGCGACCTGCTCTTCCTCCTCTCCCTCCCGCTCTGGATACAGAGCGAGCTGAACCAGGGGCAGTGGAGCGGCGGGGACACCAGCTGCAAGGTGAGGAGGAGGAGAGAGAGAGAGGGAGATGGAGGGAGAGAGAGGGAGAGAGAGGGGGAGAGAGAGGGAGAGAGAGGGGAGAGAGAGGGAGAAAGAGGGAGGGAGAGAGAGAGAGAGAGAGAGAGAGAGGGGTGAGGGAGAGAGAGAGGTGAGGGAGAGACGGAGGGAGAGAGAGAGGGAGAGAGAGAGGGAGAGAGGGAGAGAGAGAGGGGGAGGGAGAGAGGGAGAGAGGGAGGGGGAGAGAGAGAGAGAGAGAGAGAGAGAGAGAGAGAGAGAGAGAGAGAGGGAGAGACGTGGGGGAGGTGGGGAGGGAGGGATGCTATGTGTGTATAAAGTGTGAGCTCCATGTGTCCGCTGCAGATGACTCCCTATGTAACAGCGCTGACCATGTATGTGGGAGTGCTGCTGCTGACCGCCATGAGCATCGACAGGTAAATGCACCGCGCGTGTGTGTGTGTGTGTGTGTGTGTGTGTGTGTGTGAGTGTGTGTGTGTGTGTGTGTGTGTGTGTGTGTGTGTGTGTGTGTGTGTGTGTGTGTGTGTGTGTGTGTGTGTGTGTGTGTGTGTGTGTGTGTGTGTGAGAGAGAGAGAGTGTGTGTGTGTGTGAGTGTGTGTGTGTGTGTGTGAGAGAGAGAGTATGAGTATGTGAGCAGTGTGTGGCTGTATCTCTGATGTGTGGGGTCTCTGCAGTGTGTGGCTGTATCTCTGATGTGTGGGGTCTCTGCAGTGTGTGGCTGTATCTGATGTGTGGGGTCTCTGCAGTGTGTGGCTGTATCTCTGATGTGTGGGGTCTCTGCAGTGTGTGGCTGTATCTCTGATGTGTGGGGTCTCTGCAGGTACGTGGCAGTGCTGCACCCCGGTCTGTATCGGCGTCTGCGGAAGCACACGCTGGCGGCGTGGAGCTGTGTGCTGTGCTGGCTGGGCTCCGCCCTCCTGGCTCTGCCGGTGCTGCGGGTGCGAGAGGTGCAGCGGGCGTGGCCGGGAGGGGCCCCGTACTGCGGGGAGAGGGAGGGGCGGGCCGCCGCCCACCCCCCGGAGCTGGCCCTCGGACTGCTGCTCCTTAGCTTCTTCCTCCCGCTCCTCCTCATCCTCCTCTGCTCCTGCTCTGTGAGCCGCGCCCTGCGGCGCCACGTGGGCGGGGCGGTGGGCGGGGCCGGCCAGCGTGGCACGCTGCGCCGCTCCATGCGGGTGGTGCTGCTGGTGGCGGCCGCCTTCCTGCTGTCCTGGCTGCCCTTCAACCTCTTCAGGCTGCTGGGGCTGCTGGAACGCAGCCTGGGCGCCGCCCCCGCCCCGCCCTCCCTGCCCGCCTGCGCCCTCCGCCGCCTCGCCCAGGCCGGCATGCGCTGGACCGCCCCGCTGGGCTTCGCGCACAGCTGCGTCAACCCGCTGGTCTACCTGGCGGCCGACCGCTCGCTGCGCCGGAGGGGTCTGCGGGGGGTGCTGTGGCCCTGCGGGCGGGGCGAGGCGGGGGCCCCCGGGAGCGGGGCCAGGAGCGGGGCCAGCTCTCACACCAGCCCCGGCAGCTGGGAGGGGCCCGGAGAGGCGGGGAGGGGGCTGCCGGCATGCCGGGGCGGAGAGGGAGGGCGTCTGGGGAGGGAGGAGACGGAGGAGGAGATGATTCTGTGAGACTTTCTGCAAAGGGAGTGAGGGATGGGGAGAAAACAGACAGAGGGAGAGGAGAGGGAGGAGGGAAGATAAGTCTCAGTGCAGTGTAGCATGGCGGTAAGATGCAGGGCTCATAACCTGAAGGTTGCTGGTTCGATTCCCTTGCTGGGACGCTGCTGCTGTACCCTTGGGCAAGGAACTTACAGTTGCCTCAGTGAATATCCAGCTGTATAAATGGATAACATGTGACATAGTCTTTGTAAGTCTCTCTGAATAAGAGCAGATGCCAAATGACAATAATATAAGGCGGTGTTTCTCAACCCTGCTCCTTGCGGCACCCTGTCCTGCATAGCTTCTATCTATCCTTGCTGCTTGATTAAATCAGGTGTGCTCAGCTAATAAAATGTGCCACTGGTGAGTTCAGTCAGGTAGGTAGAGCACGGATAGATAGAAGATATGCAGGACAGGGTGCCGCGAGGAGCAGGGTTGAGAAACACTGATATAAGGTAATGTAAATCACCTCTTACAGTGCAAAGATTTCAGGAAAAGCTTGTGTGTATTTCCATCTCCAAAATCTTATCTCCAACCGATTTAAAATTAATTAAAACGTTAGACCTGCCAAAACTCTGTAATCTAAATTAGTTATGTTAATTATGTTAACTTTCAATGTGTGCTTGTTAGATGAAAATAGTCAGCAGGTCCGCGCTGTGTGTTTGTGGACAGAAAGGTCGCAGAAGAGGGCGAAAGGGCGGAGGGATCAGTCAGAGCGGTACCTGCGCAGCGGCCGCTGCCGCCATCCCCTGTCTGCGGCCGCCCTGTGACTCACCCGCTGCAGGACGCACCGCACTTCGGTCTCTGAAACGCGCCTCCGGGGAGCACCTGCGTCCCGCCTGGACCAGCTCATGAAAACACCGCCCTGCGTCTCTTTTTTACACTTTCCTACGTAGGCTACGTGTGACCCATTTCAACAAGAGCGCTCGTAGCGCCGGGGAAAGACCAGGTAAAAACGAGGTCTGTCGCAGACGCGTCCGTATCGCTCTCCTGGACTCCGCTTCCTCTCTCGCCTTCCGAATGCGTCACGGCCGTACGAATTGCTTCATCAATATGATACTCATTTTTGCTTATGTTTTGCCTGTTATGCCTGTTTGGTGTAAAATTTACTGTTATGTTTGTTTTGTTTACCTTTGTTATAATGTTCTTGATGTAGCTGCTTCCCAATAAACCAATTTTAATGGCGGAGTTCCTTGTATCTAAGCGAAAAGCCAAACGGCGCGCAGCCGTCAGCAGAGCTGTTCAGTTTTCGTTTTCAGTTATAATCACGGTCTGTTAATTCGACCGCGCACTCGAACACCGAGGCTTCGGGCTGCGTGATGCTTGTCTGACCTCCTCAGTCTGTGGGGCTGGACCAGAGTAAGACCTGCGGGTGTAGAGACCTCCTCCGCGGGAAGGACTGAGTCTAACAACTATCGCTGCCGAATGATCACCCCTGCCTTTTGACAGGGTAAAGTGAGATGGCTTTCAGTGAAATGACCATAATGAATTCGTATAAGGCTAAGGAGAGCTGTATCCTTATTGGCAAGAGTGACGCTTCTTTCAGTTTGGAAAATTTGATACGCTGTCGCCCTGATGCGGAGGTCAAGGTCGCGCTTCATGCCGCCGGGTTTCGGTCTGAGTCACTCGCGTGTGCCGGGGCTGTCTGCCTGGCATCTCAGCCTCGGACGCCCTCAGCCGCAAAAGATGTCTAGATTGCTTCCTGTGTGTGCTGAGGTTTCGGTTTGTGCGTGTGTGTGCGCGCACGCTGGTGGGCTCGTGGAATGTGGGTGAAGGTTCTGAACTCCACTAATCTGACCCAACAACATGCTGTTAGTAATATATATCAAAACAGAATATTTCAAAATATGCAACATCCAAAAAAACTGCACTGTACATACAATAGTAAAATCTGTCTTTTGAGATATATCCATTGTCTTTAAGAGTCACGCGGATATACTTAGGCCTAATAAAAACCTCCTGTCGGCCGGATATCAAATTGACCGAATTAATGAGGTAACTGAGCGCGAGTGAAAAAAGTGGAAAAAAATCCCTCTTAATCCCCTCCCCTTAAATGGCAACAAAATTATTAGGCCTACTTAACGATCAAACCCGTCTTTGCGTCCTGTAGACTGTACACACAAATGAACATAAACTAATTTATAACAACGGTGAGTTGGAGGAAAACACACAAACACCGTTTTTTCCATGAGAGAAAACGAAGCAGGTTACAGTAATAAATCCATATTAAATAATAACAGGAAAAGCAGATTCTGGAGAAAATCCTTAGCGCGACGTGCTGAGCTGTGGAATACTCCACACACTCAGCCAAGCACAGTTCCCATATCGGCCTGAGGAGGGAGACATTGAGCTACAGCTGAACACGTCAGGGGCAGGGTGATTCGGACACACCTGTACGAGACAACATGTCTTTATACTTTACCTTTATTCAACCAGGCAAATGCACTGAGGGTTATTTTTGTTTTGTTCATTCAAACTTTGTGTGTATGTGTGAATACATGAGTATGTACAAGGATGTGTTTTCATGTTTTTGTAGCTGTAGTGTGTAGCTCGTTACGTGTGTGTGTGTGTGTGTGTGTGTGTGAGTGTGTGTGTGTGTGTCTGTGTCTGTGTGTGTTAGTAACAGCCAGGTCTCTCACAGATCCAGTTATTGTTTTGAGAGCACTTCACATCATTCCAGTGTTTCTGGGGGTCATATTCAGGGTAGCTCACTGCACAGTCCTCATCTCCAGAGTTATTAGGCTCTCCACTCATCCAGTACCTGAAAGCAGCAACAGCACAGAGAATGAGACACATGCACCTTCATCAGGAGGGACAGAGAGAAGGAAGTGAGGACACACTGAGGAGAGAAACAGCTACTGCTCCTACACAGTGATCACTACCTCTCTGTAAAAGTGTTGAATCTGCTCTTTTACAGTAAGCACTATCTCTGTAACAGTGTTGATTCTGCTCTTACTCTGTGGTCAGTGTTGTGCCGTCCACCCACTTCCAGGTTCCCTCTGTATCTCTGTCAGTCAGGCCGATCCAGACCCGACTGCTTAAGCTGTTAATTCCTAGAAGAGCAGAAAAAATAAACAGATCCATGAAGACAGAATGAAAACAAGTCTCTGTGCATTGAAGTATTGAAACCTGTAGGGAATATTACCATGGGAGAACATTTGTCCTGTCCTTTTCAATCTCAAGATTAAATTCATATTCAAAAGGTTGTTTATTGATACGATCAATGTTAGTATACAATTATAGTTCACAAAGCGTAACTGAGCAAATCTAATCAAAGATGATGCAGATTTATAGTGTAATTTATAGATATACTAGTGCTACTGCTATGGCCTCTAATGATGTAGGTGTTTATTGATGGCTGCAGTAGTGTATGCTGAGTTATTGGGTAACACTCCTGATCACATTACACAGGTGTTGGTGTGTTGGATGATGGGAGAACACAGGGTTTTAACCCGATGCCAAAATATTAAAACAAAACTACACTGGAATACAAAGACAATTATACAAGCGGAAAGCCAAGAAGCCACGTTGCTACACTGAAATATATGGAATCATTCGAAGGGAATTGGATGCATACAACAACCACTTTTGACACCCTCCACCACTGTGACTGAAACCTCCATACGGTACATTGATGTGTATTAAGCCATTCACACAAAAGCAATGATATAGTTATTGAACATTGAATGTTATTTCAATAGTACGTGATAAACCTTGGGAATTATTACAAATAAATCTAGCTAACCCTGTGTGACACACACAGACACAAAATGCTTCACAAAATATCCATACGTACACAGGAAACCTTTTGTATTCCTATATTGGCCATTCACAGTTTTGTAGAACATAAAGCATTTAGGATCACTCTGCCAGCCAGCCAGCTAATCTGAACCATTCAGTCATTCAGCCCACAGACAAACCCAGATGCCATTACAAATTCCCTTACACTCATCTTTAAAACAACAGTTTAAATATCGTCAGTCATATGGCTGGTACGCAAGTTTAAACATCTAGATTATCGATTGCTTTTTGCCTTGTTATCTACCTGACTCATAAGTTGAGGGAAAGTATGTGGTGGTGTTTTTTCCTTTTTAAAATAAAAATATTTAATCTGACATTTTTAATGTGTACAAATTCATGCATAAGTATTGAAAAGGCTGACTTTGACTCTGAAAATGCCTTTTTTTGGCTGACTTTAGTTTTGAAAATGGCTTTTTTCTCAGAAGTATCAGCTCAGCCTTCATCATTAATGTGAATGTGTGGCGACTGCGTTCTGCTGTGGAGACTCATAAGTCACCAGGCCTGGAGCACGGAGGTGTGCTTTTCCAGGGAAATTTACATTTATTCACAGTGAAAATATTCTACCCCCCATTTTAGACCATACGCACGTTAAGTCTGAATCCCCAGTTAAAAATCTGTGAGACAAAAGTGATGCACACAAAAATAAAAAAAATAAACAAAAAAGAAACACTGAGAGCCCCCAAGTCTCAGTTGTAATTAGTGTGATTGCAATGCAAAGCACTGCAAGGACACTATTGTTATCTGATAGTTTTCTTCTTCTTATTCCACCAAATTTTGGACCGCTTCTCCTCCCACAGTTTGAGATATCCACCCCTAACCAACTGTAACCCGTCCGGTCTGACCCCGATCGGGTTGCTTGTATACAGCTAAACTGTACCCGCACTCGTTCTCCAGTTTTTGTCGTTTTTTCATCCCTTTTTTCCCATAGGCTCCCATTCATTTTCAAAATCACCCCCCTCACACTTCATGGCCTTCCCACTCGGTCACTTTTCACCCCAGAGCCCCCATACCTCACATGTTGCCTCGGGACAAATCACCCAACACTCATCCAAGACCATCTTGACCCACACTCGTCTTTTTGTTGTTCACTCATCCCTCCATCCTCCCATTGACTTCAATTCATTTTTCAAAGCCTTACCACTCGGTCACCATTTTGTTTTTTTGTCTCGGGACCATATTGTTTACCCTAGCAACCACTTAGCAACACACTGGCAACCACTCAGCAATGCCCTAGCAACCAAATCATATATCCTAGTAAACATCTAGCAGCACCCTAGTAACCACCTAGCAACCACTTTATAAACCTTAGCAATGACCTAGCAACAGCCTAGCAACCACTTAGCCACTTCTTAGCGATTGTCTTATATATGTTACCATGTTTTCGCTGCCGGGTTGCAATTACACTCTGTATTTTCTTCAGGAAATGCACTTTTCTAGTTGATGAGGTAATTTTAATACAAACAGTAAAACAAAACCACAAACATTTGCTGTTGGTGGGTTGGCCTTCTCAGTTTATCTGCATCTAAATCTATCACAGCTTCTATTGGTTCAAACAGGGTATGTTTAAAACATCACTAACAGTACAGTACTGCAGAGACACAGCACAGAACACACAGACTACAGATTCAAGGTCTGCACCATGGAGATGTGTGACAATATCTACGCCAATGCAGAACATCCAACCCAGCGAGTCCAGAACCACAGCAGATCAGAACCCAAAGAGCAGCCCAGGATATCAGCACTCAGGTACGAGCACAAGGAAAAAACACACAAACAGCCAATATATGGCAAAAACAAGAAATGGAAAACATAATTAGGGAAGAGAAAACAGGTATAAAAATTGTTTTTGGAAATGTCCATAAGTCATCGTACTTCACGACATATTGTGTTTTATCAAAGAAGACAACATGATAAGCCTGGAATATGAGAATGTTGGGCTTTAGAGTAGCAGTGTGTTGGGCTCTCTCTAAGCCTGGTTTATATCCAGAGAATGAGAGTGTTGGACTGTTTCTAAGCCTGGTTTATATTCAGAGAATGAGAGGGTTGGACTGTTTCTAAGCTTGGTTTATATCCAGAGAATGAGAGTGTTGGGTTTCGAAGGTTGGTTTATATCCATAGAATGAGTGTATTGAGTCTGTAAACTCTGCTCAGAGAAAGACACACAGGCAGTAAGTCTAAACTGTGTGTTTGGAGAAAGGCTAAATGACAATGAGACTAAACTGTTTGCTTAGAGAACAGCATAGAGATGGTGAAAGGTCATTAGTGCTTCTTAGCTATTGCACATCCTCTAGGAACTATCACAAATTTACATTACATTACATTACATTACTTCATTTAACAGACACTCTTACTCAGAGCGACTTCCAAATAAGTGCATCATTATGCTAAGAGTAGACATCATAAGGTATTACAAAAGGTCAGTAAGATACAAAGTTAAGTGCTAGGCTAGTGTCGAGTTTTATTATTATTTTTTTTGTGTAAATAGCAATCGTTTGGATAGATAAACATAGATAGGGAGGAAGGTAGGCTACAGATACAGCTTGAATACATGAGTTTTAAGTTATTTCTTGAAGATGTAGGGACTCTGTTGAACGATTCTTGGAAGGAAGCTCATTCCACCAGTGTGGAGCCAGTACTGGGAAGAGGCGGGTTTGAGAGATGCTGCCCTTGTATTTCGGGACACAGAGGCGAACCGAGGTAGCAGAGCGTAGCACTCTTACTGGCTTGTAGGATTTTATCATGTCCTGTATGTATTGGGGGGCTGATCCGTTAAGTCCCTTAAAGGTTAGTAGTAACCGGTCACAGATACTGATCGCCTTCACACTGAACCATGTGAGAAGGAGAAAGAGAGAGGGGCCAGAGAGGGAGAAGTACAAACAGAGGGGAAGAGAGAAGTGTATGTTCATACTTAGCTTTGGCAGTACTGTATTTCGCATCTGTATGCTTGTGTTATTAAGCTAATTTGAATTTTGAGAAATAGAGATGAAGACAGAGAGAGAAACACACATTATATCACATTACATTACATCATTTAGCAGATGCTCTTACCCAGAGCGATTTACAAATAAGTGCATCGCTATGCTAAGAGTAGACA
Organism: Megalops atlanticus; assembly: GCA_019176425.1. Classification (NCBI taxonomy): domain Eukaryota; kingdom Metazoa; phylum Chordata; class Actinopteri; order Elopiformes; family Megalopidae; genus Megalops; species Megalops atlanticus. The sequence goes on from CM032894.1 coordinate 794,111, forward strand.
TCATAAGTCACACAAGTCAGTTATACTGGGGACACAGCCATACAATTTGTAATAAACCTTTTCATGTGTATTTTGGCTTTCCAGTGACTGGTTTGGGTAGATTTTGTAAGTGTATCACTGCTTATTGCTGTCAAAGTAAGTGGGTCCTAAACTAACTGATGGCTGAGTATAAGTGCTTTATGGCACAGAGGCATGAACACTGTTGGTGTGATTTGCATGTGGGGTTTGCTGCACAGACAATAAGCTCACAAAGTGGACTCTGAGCTGGATGTGATGCAGACCCCTGGGTCTGAATGCTGAGGGATTCCATTTCCTCATAGCGCCTCAACAATGCTGTGCCACCAGGAGAGCTGTATTCGTTTTTCTCCCAGAACATGCGTGAAATCATTGAAATACATTGTGTTATGAAGGGCTAATCAAAGGCTAGGAGGAAAGGATGTACATAGTTTTTCATGTGAGTTTTTGTTCCTCTTTGGGGTTCAAATAAAAATAAACTGACTACCACAAAGAAAGAGGAACACCAAGAAAGGGTGAGTGAATAGAGCAATAAGAGGGAGGAATTGAAAGAAAGAAAGAGTCCTCTAAGGCTTAAATATGGGTAGAAAAGTCTTGAAATTTGAAAAGTCATTGAAATTTCATTAAATACTTGTGCAAAAACTTATTTCAGGGTTTTTTTTTTCTTAAAAATATTTTCTAACAATAAAATAAAATACACAGAATGAAATTACAACGTATCATTGGTAATTCAGTAAAAAGTGAGAATTGGTCAAGAGTGTGAATCTTTTTGCAATGTACTGGATCAAAAGTTATCAATTATCTTCAGTGTCCATTTTGAAAGCCGTTGCAATGTCTGCAACCAATGTTCCAAAATCCATAATTGAGGTGTCTGTGTGGATCTGAATCTGCAGGGGGAAGATTCTACAGATGGACTGCAGTGTGTCTGGGGCTGCTGTGTGTTCTGCTACTGACCGCCATCACGCTGCTCTGTATCCACTGTGAGTTTAGCAGGTGCTGCTTCTTACTAGTCTGCAGTTATTGGGTCAGTGAGTGAGCTCATGCTGTCAGTGTGTGTGATTCAGTAAAGTGCAGTATGGTTTTCCCTTCCTCTGCAGATAATGGAGTGGTAAACAAAACCATGGAGAAGCAAAACCAACTGTCTGAGACCCTGTCACTCCTTACAGCCAACTACACTGCAGAGAGACACCAGTTAGAGAGCAGTTACACCATCCTTAAAGCAGAGAGAGACCAGTTAGAGATCAGTAACACAATCTTAGATGCAGAGAGAGACCAGTTAAACATTGAGAAAGGTAGGCTTCAGAAGATAATATCAGATCTGGGTGAGTAAATATGAGTTTACAGCCTAAAAATGAATATTTGTAAAAGCTCCATATAAGAAATTGTATACCTGGATATATACAACCTGAAACAGCCATGTGAAATATTCTGTAGGTTAAAACTGAATGTCGTGTGTGTGTGTGTGTGTGTGTGTGTGTGTTTAATGTGAATGTACAGGTGAATACTCAGAAGACAGCTTCTGTTGTGTGTGTTCCAGAATTAACTTGTTGTCAAGGTTGGAAGGTGTTCAGATCCACCCTGCACTACATCTCCTCTGAGAAAAAGAGTGACAGTCAACAAGACTGCAGAGAGAGAGGAACTGACCTGGTGATCATTACCAGCAGAGAGGAACAGGTGAGAGAGAGAGGAGCTGACCTGGTGATCATTACCAGCAGAGAGGAACAGGTGAGAGAGAGAGGAGCTGAGCCTGTGTCATGAAGAAGTGAGACGCTGCATCCAAACACTCATACTGCCATACTATATAGTACGCAAAAAGCAGTACGTCACAATCCGTAGGGTGTCTGAATACTCAGTAGGCATTTAATAGTAGCCGAACGATACCCGGATGACCTTCTACATCCGTTGAAATTTTGAAGTATGCAAATGTACTACACTACACCATCCCATAAGTCAGCTGGAGCCTGAATAACCGAAGAAGAAGAATTCCCCAGGAAAAAAAGAAAGAAGACAGCGGTGTAGTCAACTTGGTTAAGCTAAAAAATCAACTGGCTTGTTACATAATGTTAGCTTTTTGTTTTACCTCAGGTTGATAGTCAGCTAAGTAAAGCAGACTGATTTTTAAAACATGTAAACATCCTGGTCAAAGGACAGGTAAGATGGCAGCGGAGTACGTCCGAATTGCGTCTTTACTACTCGCTTGCATACTCATAGAACGTACTACAGTAATGGTCGGGTAGTACGTTCTTAACCAAAGTTAGTGCATACTGAGTTTTTGGATGCAGCCAGAGAGACAGAGAGACACAAAAAGGGGCAGCTATTCCCCTCGTAGGTGGAGCTGGATTTGTAATCAGTGCTGCTTTAGCTCCAGATGTTTCTCCAAAGTCACAGAGGGGCGATCAATTTAAAAGTTTTCTTTAAAAGGTAAAAGGGAGCGGATTTCAACATTTTTAATTACTTCCAGTGAGTTGTGGATTTTGTTGTACAAATCTATCATTTAAATTTTTTTATGAAATTAAAAATCATTTTGTTCTAAAGGGTAAATGTTAACTGAGCTATATTTGTATTGCAATATTACATAAATACACATGGGTTTCTAACAATGAATGAAGATTTTTATGTGTTCATTGAGAACAAATTCCCCTGTGTCTATCATTGGTATAGCATTCCTGACCAAATGGGTAAATCACACACAATAATCCCAAATATATAATCCCACAAAAAACATGAAACATAACAAAAATGTATTAAACAATATTGAATATAAATTTCATTTTAAATGTGTAAAAAAAAGTTTCAAACATTTGAAATGTTATTTCTGCTGGTTGTTCAGGTGCTGAATGTTTATTCTCTGCTCTCCTTCAGCAATTCATCAATAGACTCAATAAATATGTCTGGATCGGCCTGACTGACAGAGATACAGAGGGAACCTGGAAGTGGGTGGACGGCACAACACTGACCACAGAGTAAGAGCAGAATCAACACTGTTACAGAGTGAAAGACTGACTACAGAGTAAGAGCAGAATCAACACTGTTACAGAGTGAAAGACTGACTACAGAGTAACACAGAGCAAGAGCAGAATCAACACTGTTACAGAGAGGTAATGATCACTGTGTAGGAGCAGTAGCTGTTTCTCTCCTCAGTGTGTCCTCACTTCCTTCTCTCTGTCCCTCCTGATGAAGGTGCATGTGTCTCATTCTCTGTGCTGCTGCTGCTTTCAGGTACTGGAAGAGTGGAGAGCCTAATGATGCTGATTCTGCGGAGGACTGTGCTGAAAACTCTGTTGGTGATTACTGGGATGGTGACACGAGTGAGGACTGTCCTGACTGTCAGAGGGGCTGGAATGATCTGTTGTGCTCCAATAAAATCAATTGGGTCTGTGAGAGAGAGGCCTGTCCCTAAAACACACACACACACACACACACACACACACACACACACACACACACATTCAACAGGCACACAAAAATGTACACAAATAAAAAAGACTGCAGATGCACCTCCAGAAACTCCACATTATCTCTAGAATCCAACAACCAAAGTGACCCCACAGGCTGGTGTTCCTCTCAGCTTTGGAGTGCAGCCTCTTCCATACAGAGAAGACCAGTATCATCCAGCTCTGAATGCAAGTCAAACACATAATCACATAATAAATTTGTCTAATGGAATTAATACAGTTACACGTATTTGTTGACTGTATTCGTTTTCATTATCATCTATACCACTGGCAAAGAATGTTGGTAACCCCTACATGCCTGAGGGAATATTATTAGTGTAAGTTACCTGAGGGAATATTATTAGTGTGAGTTACCTGAGGGAATATTATTAGTGTAAGTTACCTGAGGGAATATTATTAGTGTAAGGTAACTAGTGAATGAGCCATGACGTCTTCATGTGATTAAAGGCATTAGCAGCTGCATGTGAATCCTCACTCTCACTCAGTGCTATAAACACAGGGACAGTCTGGTGTTCATCTCAGTCAGTCAGAGCTCATCCAGAAGCCTTTCCCTGGTTCCTGTTTACCTGGGCCTCACCTGGGCAGGTCCGCTTTCTGTCTTGCTATGTCAAAATTTCCCAATTTAAACTCATTTATGGATATCTCTTATTCTTTAAATTAAAAGTAGTAGGCCTACATCTCTTACAGGTGTATGATTTTGTCAGAAAATGTTTGTTATAATATGTAATAATTATAATATGTAATAATTATATTGAAATTGGTGTTTTCCTGGACAACTGGAAATAACAAGTGGAAATAAGGGGAACTTCCACATGGCTGTGGATGAACGGTGCTGACCTCACTGAAAAATTGCTGCTTTCTGGAAATAATCTAGGCACACTTTTGAGTGTATTATAATACACTGTCTAAAGCAACCGGGGCGGGCCCATTTCCTGTTTAGCTGTGTGAAAATTTTCCAACTGAAAATTTTAAACTGTGAACTCTTGAACTTGGTGTTTTCCTGGAGAACTGAAAATAAGGGGAACTTCCACATAGTTGCAGAACAGTGCTGACCTTACTCTGAAAGGCTGATTCCTGGAAACTGTCCAGATGCACGTCTGAGTGTATTATAATATACTGTCTAAAGCAGCTACAAACAGGCTTAGAAATATAACAGGTTGATTGCTACTGAATGGATGTACTGGATTACAGAGGCAGATCAATCTTTGATGGTTTGTATTTGATGACTTATTTGGTCTGTACTGCATGGGCATTTTTCCCTTGATCAAGGAAAGGTTAGCACTGAATTTTTTTCATATATTGATTTTTGTCATCTTTATCTGTCTCTCTGTATCTTATTTCTCTCTGCTGCTGATGATGCCAATCTCTCTCCTAATGCAAGAACAATGTGACTGTTAGGCTAATGCATCACCCAGATGGTTCCCTAGACACAGGAACTTCCTGATACAGCAGTTTTCACTGAGTGTAAACCAGTTAAGTATAAAATGACCTTTAAGGTCACTGAGCAAATTATATGGCCTATATTCCTTACAGTTCTCTCAGGGAATATTCACTGTGTGGAATACATGTTTATCAGACCATGTCTGAAAGAGAAATGCAGAATTAAAGTGTGTCATTGTTCTGAGTCAGTGGAGGAGGTGGAAGACTCAGTGTATGGGAGTCTTTAGATAGACTCTTTTCTGGCTTGCAGGAGATTCATCTCTAACAGATGTCTTATTCCTTGCCACTGACTCCATTAGTCTTATCTGGAAGACTCACAAGCCTAACACAAGCACACACACACACACACTCCCACTATCCTCCTTCCAGTGAAACTTCCTTCTTTTTCAGATGGTTAAATTAAGTCATATAATTGTTCTGCAAAAAATACATGAAGCACAAATATGTGTGGTTATGTTCTTGCTGTCTCAGCTTCCTGTATGTATGTTTAAATACAGTTTCAGTACAGTACAGTGGACACAGATCATAGAACACACACAGACAGCAGATTCAGGGTCTGGACCATGGAGATGTGTGACACCAACACAGAAAGCATCCAGTTATATGAAACAAGAACCAAAGAGGAGCAGAACCCAGGAGATCAACACTTGGGTAAGAAAGCACATACATGCACACACACAAATGCTTTTGAAATACGTGTAAAAAGTATTTAATTGTATATATTTCCAACCCTGCTTGCAAAAGAGTACAGCTGTGTAGAACTGGCAGCAGAGTAAACCCATCAGATGGACATAAACCAAGCATGACATACAATATCACCCTGCTCTTACTAATAACGCATACAGTAGATATGAATTTTAATGCAATGATAAATGTAAGCATTGTTGTTGATGAGGGTATAGGGGCACTGATCTTCGGGTTGGAGCCCCACAAAGGGATCGCACCTGGACATGTGCCGAGGGTGTTGCCCCCCCCCCCATTTCGACACTGTGATGAGGGAAAATAAAAAATGGGGAGATGAGGTGTAGGAGGGGTGCTGGGAACATCTGACAGGAAAAGGAAGTGGAAAATGGGATCTTTTTACTTGTGGATGAGACTGGTAATTGCAGAGGATTTGAAATTTCTGCTGAATATTCATTGGGAACTTCAACTGTTAGCGAGATGCTAGTGCTAGAAACTGGCCTAGCATTCAACCACTCTATCTTATTTAGATATGATGTGTATGACAAGATGTGATGATGTAGACAAACAATTTGCTCACTCTGATACTTGTAGGAAGGTTTCAAAAAGTTTTGTAAAGTGATTTTCATAACTAAGCTTTGTAAAACAGGTTTTGTTGTACTGAGAATTGAATAATCAACAGTGTTAAAGAATGAGGATTGGAAGTTAAAAGCACAAACGGTGCTATACAAGTACACACATTTGTTTCAGAAGCATGCATTTGAAAATAATAATTTTGGCACTATTCTGATACAAAGGTTCAGAATGCCATCTTCAGCAAGTCACTTCAATTTCATCAGTTTCATTTACTTTGAACAGGACGCTGTTTAGTGTGAACTTGGTATGGAACACAAAAAGATTATCATTTATTTTGAATCATTCATAGCAGTTTAAACCGGGCGATGGCTTAAACTGGTATGGCCTCCTGTTCTGATTTTATATTCTTGAGAATGGCCTGTTTTGCAAAAGAAAAATTAATCTGTGTAACATTTTCGGTACTTCACTCCAAAATCTATGAATTTTTTTTGGCAAATGCATTCATCAAACTTTGATCTCCAATTCTAGAACACCTCAAACAGCAACTGCAACCTAAAACATTCTGTAAAAACAATGAAATCGAATTTACTTCATGAAGCAAATGGGGACTCTTTCCATAGTGGTGACATTAAATGCTTTATGGTGTTCATTGTCAGAATATTATGGTGTTTCTTCCATTGGAAGCCCCCAGCTGATTTTAGCGTTGGATTTTATGTATTACAGTTCATGATGGGGGCTACAGACGACCTCTGACTAGTGTTAGCCCACCTGCATTGCCTACCAAACAAATATCTGATATATACAACCACATGCTTGCATCCACTTTAAAATATATATCCCGCAGTCTTCTCCATTCTGAAAGGCTTTCGACTTCTGTGTCTCTATCAGTATATCATGCATTAATGGTTAGGTTTGGAGAAAGACTTAATGTTTAGTGATGCAGGTGTCTGTGTGTGGATCTGAATCTACAGGGAGAAGATTCTACAGATGGACTGCAGTGTGTCTGGGGCTGCTGTGTGTTCTGCTACTGACCGCCATCATGCTGCTCTGTATCCACTGTGAGTTTAGCAGGTGCTGCTTCTTACTAGTCTGCAGTTATTGGGTCAGTGAGTGAGCTCATGCTGTCAGTGTGTGTGATTCAGTAAAGTGCACTATGGTTTTCCCTTCCTCTGCAGATAATGGAGTGGTAAACGAAACCATGGAGAAGCAAAACCAACTGTCTGAAACCCTGTCACTCCTTACAGCCAACTACACTGCAGAGAGACACCAGTTAGAGACCAGTAACACCATTCTTAAAGCAGAGAGAGACCAGTTAGAAACCAATTACAACATTTTTAAAGCAGAGAGAGACCAGTTACAGAGCAATAACACCATCCTCAAATCAGAGAGAGACCAGCTAGAGACCAGTTACAGGGTCCTTAAAGCAGAGAGAGACCAGATAGAGAGTGAGAGAAACAGGCTCCAGAGGAGGGTGGGTGAGTAAAATAAGATGAAATGACCTCTCAATATCAAACACTTATAGTGAGTTATAATGAGAGTGTGTGTGTGTGTGTGTGTGTGTGTGTGTGTGTGTGTCTGTGTGTGTGTGTGTGTGTGTGTGTCTGTGTGTTCAATAAGAGTAAGATACCTGTGTACAAATGTGTAAAATATCACTTCAATGCCAAATATGTATAAGTGCACGATTCTCGGTTATAATGAGTGCGTGTATGAGTGTGTGTGTGTGTGTGCGTGCGTGTGTGCGTGCGTGTGTGAGTGCGTGTGTGCGTGTGTTTAATGTGATTGTGTACAGGTGAGCACTCAGACAGCTTCTGTTGTGTATATTCCAGAACTAACCTGTTCCCAAGGCTGGAGAGAGTTCAAATCTAGCTTGTACTACATCTCCACTGAGCAAAAGACCTGGAGTGACAGTCAACAAAACTGCAGAAAGAGAGGAGCTGACCTGGTGATCATTACCAGCAGAGAGGAACAGGTGAGAGAGAGGAGCTGACCTGGTGATCATTACCAGCAGAGAGGAACAGGTGAGAGAGAGAGAGGAGCTGACCTGGTGATCATTACCAGCAGAGAGGAACAGGTGAGAGAGAGGAGTTGACCTGGTGATCATAGAGAGAGAGACAGAGAGACACAGACAGGGGTATGGCAGCTATTCCCCTCGTAGGTGGAGCTGGAGTTGTAATCAGTGCTGCTTTAGCTCCAGTTGTTAGCACTAGCATGTGCACCAAAGTCTTCACCGGCCTTTGAAATAGAATTGGTTTCACTATCTACTGAATCTGTCATGATACAAGGCGATCATGACCTGGAGCCCTGCTGGCTTCATTCTGCCAGATATAGGGGTGGTACCTGCTAGCTGAAGCAGCTGCTTAGATGATGTCATTGGAGTGGCAACTATCCTCCAATGAACACCCAGTCTGATTTCATGCCTATGACCCCTCTTCAAGCCCTCTGTTCCCTCAAGATCTCTGCGCTCTGCAACCACAGGGCAACTGACTGTCCCGACCTGACAGGGTCGCTCTTCTCAGACACAATCCCTGTCTGTTCTGGTTCCTCAGTGGTGGAATGAACTCCCCACAGGCATTAAGACAGCGGAATCACTGCCCATCTTCTGACGCAGACTGAAGACCCACCTCTTCAGACTGCATCTCGGTTCCACCTCTATCCCCACCTCCTAATACCTGCTACTTCTTGTTAGCTTTGTTAACTTTATGTGTAGTATTATGATGTATTATGAATTTGTGTTCCAGGACCTGTTGTATTGTAGTATACTTGACTTTTGTCAGAGTACACGGGTTAACTTGTGGTAGGGCTTGAATAGTGTTATGCTCACACTCACTGGTCTGGGAGTGTTGTTAGCCTGGTCTGACACTGTAGCTTGTTGAAATTTAATGGATACACTTATGGTTTATTGCGATGGAAGTCACTTTCGATAAGAAGGTCTGCTAAATGCATGTAATGTAATGTAATGTAGTGCCTGTGTGACTTGTGTAAAAACTAGATGAGTGTATGAAGTACCATCCTCAGAGGCACAGAGGTGTGTATCACTGGCAGGCCAGGATGATGATCCCTGACGCAGCTGAGAAACAGTATGTTTACGACTCCAGTTCATGATCACGCTTTCGCTGCACACTGCATGAGTGTTACACTGATAAAGCTCAACAAAACTGAAGTGCTGAGAAAAAGATGAAAGAATGCTGAAAGAGGAAGGAGAGAACAGGACAGAGGAAGTGATGTGAGTAGAGTAAAAGGGAAAGAGAGCGAGAGTGGGATGGATCGAACTTTTACTTCTGCTGGTTGTTCGGGTGCTGAAACTGTATTCTCTGCTCTCCTTCAGGAATTCATCCAGCGACTCAATATACGTGCCTGGATCGGCCTGACTGACAGAGATAGAGAGGGAACCTGGAAGTGGGTGGACGGCACAAGACTGACTACAGAGTAAGAGCAGAATCAACACTGTTACAGAGTGAAAGACTGACCACAGAGTAAGAGCAGAATCAACACTGTTACAGAGAGGTAGTGATCACTGTGTAAGAGCAGTAGCTGTTTCTCTCCTCAGTGTGTCACTTCCTTCTCTCTGTCCCTCCTGATGAAGGTGCATGTGTCTCATTCTCTGTGCTGCTGCTGCTTTCAGGTACTGGACGCGTGGAGAGCCTAATGATGCTGATTCTGGGGAGGACTGTGCTGAGATCCATCAGGGAGGCTGGAATGATTTACCTTGTTCCAACCAAAGGAACTGGATCTGTGAGAGAAAGGAAGTCCCTAACTGACACACCCAGGGCTTTAATAATCACCAGCAGACTCCAACATAAACATCATTCCTCAGAACAGTTTCCTCTCTGAATTAAGCTAATATGTAAAAATGCCATCTTGGCCGGGTCTGTTTAAACCGCGCTGTTCCTGCTGTATTCAGCTGCAGCTCACTGCTGCCCTCTAAAGGACAATGTGGTAACAGGATTCATGGAGGTTGATCATTGCACCCCTAAATCCCCCCAAATTTTTTTATACACTCTGAGTCTGCTTTTCCTTTTCTTATCTCATTTTTTTAATAATTATGTTTTTCTTCATATAATATTTCCTCATCACTGTTTACTTTGTTATCACCCTAAAATAACGACATCTCAACAAAAAATTTGGGAAGCAGAAATGTCGGCTTTATCCTGATACTGGCCAATTTTGGCCAAAGTCTCCCACACCAGCTGATTCCTTTGTGCCTTATTGGGTCTAATAGAATACCTTCACCTTTGTGCACTTCACATTAAATAAGTGGGCTTCTGTAAATCGTTTTGCTTATAGAGAGATAGAGAGATCAAAAACTATATGCTTAGATAGAGAGATCAAAAACTTTTACATAAGGGACAATATGCTATAAAATGTGTATCAATATGGAATGAGACTCTAGGAATTATATTTCACAGCTAAAGCTCCATAAGGACTCAAGAAAGTCCCCCCCCAGAGTCCCCACCCCTCAGAGTCGCCCCCCCAGAGCCCTTTCCTTTAATGTAATGGGAAGACAGAGAGAGAAACATAGAGGGAAAGCAAATAAATATGGGAAACTCCAAACAATACCCAGCATCCTTCTTTCACAACCCCAGAGGTCCTCAAAACAGGAAACACACACAGCTACATTCCTGATTCTGTGTTATCATACTCACTCATGTTCCTCAGTCTCTCCCAGCCCACCTACTCCCACAGAGCGCTGCCAGTGAGCTGGGAAACGGTAACGGACTGAAGCCAAAGTGTAAAGAAGCGCAAACATCTCGCTCTGCTCTGACTGCAAAGCATGTGTCCCGGGGAAGGACTGTGTCCTGAAGCATCTTGTCATGACGTGCAGCTCAGACTGATATGAAACCTGTTATCTAGGACCTTCTGAGCATTCTCCAGCTGAGGAAATGTTGCTTTGTCAAATTACCTGGTAGCTACATGACAATCAGTTTGCAAAGAGCATGAAATGAGTGTTTTAAATTTTAGACAGTTGCTCAAAAAATCACAAAACTCTGCAATCTTGTAGAGACCGATCCGAAGTGTCTTCATTATTAATATGTCCACACTGGTCACAAGGTTGGCCGCCATATTGGATTTTATGGCTCATTTCCAATATTCCCTTGCTATATAACAAAAGGTTTGAAAGACCTGAAATTTCACAGGTACCTTTCAGGGTTTCCCCTAGGATTTTTTCTTGCCAATCCGGCAATTTATTTTACCAGACAATTTTGAAACTTACTGGTCACATTTCAATAACAGTCTATGTTACATACCCAAATATAATGTACACCTAGGTTCACGAAAGAATGACAACGACCTCAAATCAGTTTGACTATTTAATGAACAGTAAGGATTAACCAAAACGAACAGTAATGATTGAGCAAAACCTCAACATTAGCAGCTAAAATGTAGGCTATTATGAAACATCTGTAATCTCTAACATCTGTAGCCAAAGTCCTCTGCTGCCGAGTTGAAATCAAACGTGTCCAATGTGTCTTTGCAGCTTGCAATGCGCATAAACCGCGTCACTCTCTCCTCCTCCAGACGACATCACCGATTCTGCAGAGAGAAGCCCCTCTCTGCTGGCAGGCTTGACACAGGCATAACACAGACAATTTTAGCCAGTGTAGCCAAGTCAGGGTACAGCTCGCTAAACTCATAAATAAGCACGTTTCTCTGTCAAAACACAAATGTCCTGTTTAGGGTTAGCCTTCGTTATAGCTAAGTTTTGTATGAGCATTATTACTGGACATTTTGAACGGTAAGTTTTTAACTTAACGTTTTTTTTAAATAAATTTTACCGGGCAAAAACTGGTAATTACCGAATAACGGAAACCCTGGTACCTTTCTCTCTTTCACCACAATAAATACATAAAGATCAAAGGTC
>CM032894.1:811137-866137 GCA_019176425.1 Megalops atlanticus
TTCAGTTCTTCACAAGGGGAAGTACCAAGTGAGAAGTGAAGAAGACCATGGCAACACAGCTGATGTCAGATAACACAAGAGTGAGACTAAAAGGACTGAGCTTGTGAAATACTCAATGTCAAATGACAACAACATGCTACAACTCTTATACCACTCTTATACACGTCTTTTACAACTGAAATGGTAGCAAATCCAGATGATCTTGCTATTTAGCTTCACCTCCCACTGCAATAGATTCACAGCCACACTTACACCACTGCACCAGCTCTCAGCACAGAGCGCCGCCCTTGTGGGAGAAGTGCAGTACTTCTGATTCAAAAACTGACAAGATGAACAAATCATATTGCTGGATTATAAAACAAGTGGATGACCCAAAGTGGTGAACAGACATCAGGCACAGAGGCAGAGATTGATATGGCTGTGTGTCCAACTTCATGTGGTTCGTATCTGTGTTTACAAGAACATGAGAGACACTTCATAGAAAAGTGATTGTATATCATGGGAAGAGAGAGAGTAGGAAGTGATTTTAGTAGTTTAATATACAAAATACCTCTCTCTGAAGTATCATGAGACAACTTACATTGAGATATTTGCAACCCCATCAAATACAAATGACAAAACACACAAAAGTATTTTAATTATGCATTTAAAATACATGTAATAGAGATACTGCCTGTCCCTGAAAATGGTGGTTGCCAGAAGACTGCACAACTATGCAAACTATGTGAAAATAATGAAATAAAAGGTAGCCCCTATAACCTTTGAGCTTAGAATTTGCAGGAGTTCACATTTGTTGTTTTGATATTTGGTTATAGGATTAAATTTTCATGTTCTAAAGAAAGCTCAGGAGGAACAGAAGCAAACAAACTCATGTTAAGATCACTTACACGTGTCCCTCCCAGTTACCATTCCCACAATGCTGTGCTTTGGAGTCCTGGTTAACCTGGACCAGAGATGCAGCCACTACTCAGACTCATTCCCTTCTTTATTTCAAATATTAATTTCATTATTATTTAGACTGTATTATATCTGTAAAATTCTTGTGTCAAGAAAGGCATCTTTGAAGGGCAGATGATCAGAGGGAGAACAGAGGGGAAGAAATGTTCAACCTTTTGTATTTTTCTGCTTTTTTGTATTTTTTCTGCTAAATAAACACTGACATTCAAATGATTCAGCAATTATCATAAGCAGTGAAACATTCTCAGTGAACTCACTATGACAGGTTATCGACACCTAAATCTATGACATCTTCCTGTGGTGCTCACAGGGTGTGTTTAAAACTCTGTAAGTACAGTGCAGTACAGCAGAGACACAGCACACGACACACAGACTGCAGATTCAGGGTCTGCACCATGGAGATGTGTGACGATATCTATGCCAATGCAGACACCATCCAACCCAGCGAGTCCAGAACCACAGCAGATCAGAACCGAAAGAGCAGTCCAGGATATAAGCACTCAGGTACGAGCACAAGGAAAAACACACAAATACAGTAGATACTTTTATAATATATGGCAAAAACATGAAATGAAAAATACATTTGGGTAACAAGTATATGAAAATAAGTACAAAACCTTTTTTGGAAATGTCCATAAGTTATCATACTTTGCTGCATATTTTTTTTTGTTTTATCAAAGAAGACAAGATGAGAAGGCTGGAATATGAGAATGTTGGGCTTTAGAGAATGAGAGTGTTGGGTCTGTCAACTCTGTGCTCAGAGAAAGACTCCCAGGCAGTGAGTGTTTTGGAGAAAGGCTGAAAGACAGTGAGACACTGTGTGCTTAGAGAACAGCACAGAGATGGTGAGAGGTCATTAGTGCTTCTTTGCTATTGCACATCCTCTAGGAACAATCACAGACACTTATTACCTTCACACTGAACTGAGACCATTTGAGAAGGAGAAACAGAGAGGGGGCAGAGAGGGAGAAGTACAAACAGAGAGAGGGGAAGAGAGAAGTGTATGTTCATATTTAGCTTTGACAGTACTGTGTTTGGCATCTGTATGCTCATGTTATAAAGATAATTTGAATTCTGAGAAATAGAGGGAGATGGAGTGAGAGAGAGAAAAATCTCTTTACTGGACAACTGCCACAAAGACCATTAATAAACATGAGAAGACAAAAATGGTGTTGAAAATAAATCTATTTTTAATCTTTTGAAAGATGAGCTAATTTCCTCCCGCCCTCGGTGACTGACAGTGGTGTGAGTTACAGAGTGAGCCAGACTGAGTGAAGGGGGGGTGAGATACGGAATGGTGTTACCATGGCAACGTGATGGAACACTATTACACAAAGACTGTTTAGTTACATACAGAGACAGGAAGTTAATTTGGTACCCAAACTGCTAAGCCATTAAAGAGTCATACAGGTGAGTTATATTGGGGGCACAGAATCACACATTACATCACATTACATTACATTACATCATTTAGCAGACACTCTTACCCAGAGCAACTTACAAATAAGTGCATCACTATTCTAAGAGGAGACATTGTAAGTCACAGAAGTCATTTTTTACTGGGGACAGTCAAACAATTTGTAATAAACCTTTTCATGTGTATTTTGGCTTTCTGGTGACTGGTTTGGTTAGATTTTGTAAGTGTATCACTGCTTATTGCTGTCAAAGTAAGTGGGTCCTAAACTAACTGATGGCTGAGTATAAGTGCTTTATGGCACAGAGGCATGAACACTGTTGGTGTGATTTGCATGTGGGGTTTGCTGCACAGGCAATAAGCTCACAAAGTGGACTCTGAGCTGGATGTGATGCAGACCCCTGGGTCTGAATGCTGAGGGATTCCATTTCCTCATAGCACCTCAACAATGCTGTGCCACCAGGAGAGCTGCATACGTTTTTCACCCAGAACATGCATGAAATCATTGAAATACATTGTGTTATGAAGGGCTAATCAAAGGCTAGGAGGAAAGGATGTACATAGTTTTTCATGTGAGTTTTTTGTTCCTCTTTGGGGTTCAAATAAAAATAAACTGACCATGAGAGAAAAAGAGAAACACCAAGAAAGAGTGAGTGAAAAGAGCAATAAGAGAGGGAGGAAGTGAGAGAAAGACAGAAAAGGCCCTCAAAGGCATGAAAATGGGGAGAAGGGGAAAGTTTTATAGTGCCTTGCAGAATTACAAATGATACATTTTAATTAAATACAATTTAATTATTAATGGGTTAATTACTTATGCAAACAGCTTGTTTAAGTTTTTTAATGTTCTTCAAAATATTTTCGAGCATAAAACCTATGTCACCTTGAAATAATTAATTTTGAGTTTCAGGGTTTTTAAATAAAACATCAACCAGAATCAGACTGTATCATTTCTCACTCAGTAAAAAGTGAGAATTAGTCAAGGGTCTTTTGCAACGTACTGTATCAAATGTTATCAATTATCTCCGTTATCCATTTTTGTAAGCTTTTGCAATATCTGCAGACATTATTCTATCACCAATTGAGGTGTCTGTGTGGATCTGAATCTGCAGGGAGAAGATTCTACAGATGGACTGCAGTGTGTCTGGGGCTGCTGTGTGTTCTGCTACTGACCGCCATCACGCTGCTCTGTATCCACTGTGAGTTTAGCAGATGCTGCTTCTTACTAGTCTGCAGTTATTGGGTCAGTGAGTGAGCTCTTGCTGTCAGTGTGTGTGATTCAGTAAAGTGCACTATGGTTTTCCCTTCCTCTGCAGATAATGGGGCGGTAAACAAAACCATGGAGAAGCACAGCCAACTTAAAGCAGAGAGAGACCAGTTAGAAACCAATTACAACATTCTTAAAACAGAGAGAGACCAGTTACAGAACCAAAAACGCATCCTTACAACAAAGATAAGAAGTGAGAAATACACGCTTCAGAAGATAATCTCAGATCTGGGTGAGTAAAATATGAGTTTACAGCCTAAAAATGAATATTTGTAAATACTCCATGTAAGAAATTATACACCTGGATGTATACAACCTGAAATACCCATGTGCAATACTCTGTAGGTTATAGCTGTATGTCGTGTGTGTGTGTGTGTGTGTGTGTGTGTGTGTGTGTGTGTGTGTGTGTGTGTGTGTGTGAACACATGGTCAGGGATATTTTGTGATAAGGATAGTAAGTTTTTGGTCTGCAGTTTTGCAAAACAACTTCATTGAATATTGGTTATTGGATAATGTTTTGAAAATTTCTAAATAAATATAATTGGATAAGTATTTTCTTGAATTAAAAATCACACCAATGCTGTTACATTGAAATCCCCAAAAATACATTTAATTACACAATTCATGTTAGGTTACCTGAAGAGCACTTGTTGTTCAATATAATCTGAGCAAAATTTACTTTCAGCATACAGAAATGCCATATGTGTTCCTAACATATTCAGTGCATATATTCTGCATCAGACAGTGAAGGAATACTGGCAATATGTCTGTGTTTTAAAATTTATTGATACTGCAGTGTTTCCAAAGGTTGGTGACGTGTGTGTGTGTGTGTGTGTGTGTGTGTGTGTGTGTGTGTGTGTGTGTGTGTGTGAGTGTGTGAGTGTGTGTGTGTGTGTGTGTGTGTGTGTGTGTGTGTGTGTGTGTGTGTGTGTGTGTGTGTGTGTGTGTGTGTGTGTATGAGTGTGTGTGTGTGTGTGTGTGTGTGTGAGACCACTTACACCTTTCTGAAAAGAGAGAGAACAGATAGAGAGTGAAACAGGCTCCAGAGGAGGGTGGGTGAGTAAAATAAGATGAAATGACCTCTCAATGTCAAACACTTATGAGTGAAAGATTGTGAGTTATGATAAGCGGGTGTGTGCATGTGTGTATGTGTGTGTGTGTATGTGTGTGTGTGTGTGTTTGTGTGTGTGTGTGTGTGTGTTTAATGTGAATGTACAGGTGAACACTCAGACAGCTTCTGTTGTGTGTGTTCCAGAACTAACTTGTTCCCAAGGCTGGAAGGTGTTCAACTCCAGCTTGTACTACATCTCCTCTGAGAAAAAGACCTGGAGTGACAGCCGACAAGACTGCAGAGAGAGAGGAGCTGACCTGGTGATCATTACCAGCAGAGAGGAACAGGTGAGAGAGAGAGGAGCTGACCTGGTGATCATTACCAGCAGAGAGGAACAGGTGAGCGAGAGAGAGGAGCTGACCTGGTGGTCATTACCAGCAGAGAGGAACAGGTGAGAGAGAGGAGCTGTTTGTCCCAGTTTGCAGGAGATGATTGAAGGGGATTATTTCTTTTTATGAAAATACTGTGGCTACATTTATGTTTCTTCATTTTTCAGACACTAGTATCCTAAACTAAGGTCCATGTTCTCAAACACTTAATACAGCTATCTACAGAGAATTTGCACTTTGCAAAGTGGAGGATAAATAAGGTAAACTATAAATAAACCAAACTACAAAACCATGTCACCTTTTGAGGAGATCAGGTGCTGATCTATATTCTTATTTGAACCTTAATATTTTTTATCAGAATGTTCATTAGGCACTTACACTCAATTATTGAGTGTGTGTGTGTGTGTGTGTGTGTGTGTGTGTGTGTGTGTGTGTGTGTGTGTGTGTGTGTGTGTGTGTGTGTGTTGTGTTTTGTTGTTTTGAGTGTGAGAAGTTTTAGGTTTTCCTGTATTTCAGACATCTCATTTGGTTGCAGGTTTGGAAATGGTGATATATGAAATTATTTTTTATGCATTGATTCACAAAAGTTTGTTGAATTCTGGAGAGCCCGATCATGTGTGACATTTGTTTGTTGTCTGTACAGTAAGAAAATGAACTGATATTGGTGATTCACACATGAAGTCATAATTTACAAAACACATTCAGCACAGTGATCAATTACTTCTTACATAATTGTGCACTGATTGGTGACTTAACAGTTTAGCAATTAGCACTTTCTGAGTTTACCACTTTGGTGACCCAACTGACATCAATATTATGGAAAATGAGCATATAACATCATAACCGGACATTAGGCCAAGCTGAGTTAAATTTTAAATTTAATCTCTACATTTAAATGTAGAGTTATGTTTTAGGTGTCTGGTTAAAATTGCTTGTTTGGAAGTTGAAATCAAAACATTCTGTTAGTTTTGGAAATATTATCGAGCGTTCACACAGTTGTGTTAGGTGATCTGAGAGCACTGCAGAAATGTACCAAATCAGCTGAGTAAAAACTGTAAAGTAGTGCCAAAGCAGCTCAGTGCTGAAGGCATTCTCTGAGAGTGTAAGCCGAGCTCTGCAGGACAGGTTTGTTCTCAGCTTACCGGCCTGGTTCTGTTGGGGACAGGGGTTGGAGTGTCACCCCACCACTCTCAGAAACACTGTGACCCCTCAGGCACCTGCAGCTAGCTTGGATGATGTCAGTGAAGCCACGCCCATCCTCCAATGGGTGATTAGGTCACTGTAGTGCGCTGCGGGATTTGCACTGTGGTTGGCATACGGGTACGTTCATTGCACCCCATTTTCCTGCAGGAGAACAGTGATCATCACTCTGAGAGATGAGAGTAAAGGTAGTTAATCTGAAGTGAAAGTGGAGATTAAGGGTCTGTAGAGATGCGGACTCACAGAGCAGGACTTCAGCAAGCAGAAGCAGCCGGACAGAGCTGCGTGTCCAGAAAACTGTTATTGGAAGCACTTATTATCACATTTCACTTCAGACTAAGTACTTTTATTTTGATGTATTTCCCCCTGATTAATCACCCGGAAGTACTCCTTATAGCTGCTGGCTTGTCATGTGATTAGGCAGGTCCCTCATGCCAGTGAGAACAAGCAGCACCAAGACTTCTGCTTTCCTATTTTTTCATTTATTTATTTTTGGTCAAAATAGAAAGTCCTGCGATTAAAGAGCCTTAAAGAACTGTGTAATGATAGAAATCATTTACTTGGATTTAAACATTAACTACTGCACAATTAAATATTATGAAGTCTATAATTGTGTTATTTCACATTATACCACAAGGTTGGAAGAACATTATTGTGTTGTGTGATTTTATTGTTTAAATACATAAGTTTACACATAACCTACCATGTTATGATGTTAAAATATAGAATATAGATGATATGTATGAAATTCCAATGACATTTTTACAGTTTTTTTCAAGTATATATTAAATATATAAATAAATTTCAAAGATATCATACTTATGAAAGTGTATGAAACATTTCAATAACAGAACATTTACATATACTCCATATTTTTAAAGTATCATTGAGTAAATATTTGAGAGATATAATGTTGATGAATGCTACAATAATTAAAAAAAATCATGAACTTGTTTTTATCCCAAATCCAGAATTTTTGGACATCTTAATGTTTATAATTCAAAATTCTCATTTTTGTGGATTTTTGTTACAGTTTTTTCACAGTTATTTACAAGCATTTCTTGTAGCAATACCACATATTTTCAAAACTATTATGACAATGTTCAAAGCAGTTTATTTACTCAGCAAAACCTTCTGAATGCTGTGCAAAATGAAACAAAAGGCATGTTAACACCCCTCAATATTTCCATCAGATAATACACACATTTTGTATATATTTTGCTCTCACTAATCACACTGCAATGATAAACAGAAAAACACCACTATCAGGATACATATGTGTGTATGGCAAGTATTTCAAGTACAGAGCAGTTGACAGAGAGAGGTTAGAAGAGGCTGAAGTGTTATTTCTTCTGTTTGTTCAGGTGCTGAAAGTTTATTCTCTGCTCTCCTTCAGGAATTTATAAGTGGATTAAAAAGAAATGTCTGGATCGGCATGACTGACAGCCATACAGAGGGAACCTGGAAGTGGGTGGACGGCACAACACTGACCACAGGGTAAGAGCAGATTCAACACTGTTACAGAGTGAAAGACTGATTACAGAGTAAGAGCAGATTCAACACGGTTACAGAGAGAAAGACTGACCACAGAGCAAGAGCAGAATCAACACTGTTACAGAGATAGTGCTTACTGTAAAAGAGCAACACTGTTACAGAGTGAAAGACTGACTACAGAGTAACACAGAGTGAAAGACTGACTACAGAGTAACACAGAGCAAGAGCAGAATCAACACTGTTACAGAGTGAAAGACTGACTACAGAGTAAGAGCAGAATCAACACTGTTACAGAGAGGTAATGATCACTGTGTAGGAGCAGTAGCTGTTTCTCTCCTCAGTGTGTCCTCACTTCCTTCTCTCTGTCCCTCCTGATGAAGGTGCATGTGTCTCATTCTCTGTGCTGCTGCTGCTTTCAGGTACTGGAAGAGTGGAGAGCCTAATGATGCTGATTCTGCGGAGGACTGTGCTGAAAACTCTGTTGGTGATTACTGGGATGGTGACACGAGTGAGGACTGTCCTGACTGTCAGAGGGGCTGGAATGATCTGTTGTGCTCCAATAAAATCAATTGGGTCTGTGAGAGAGAGGCCTGTCCCTAAAACACACACACACACACACACACACACACACACACACACACACACACACACACACACACACACACACACACACACACAACAGGCACACAAAAATGTACACAAATAAAAAAGACTGCAGATGCACCTCCAGAAACTCCACATTATCTCTAGAATCCAACAACCAAAGTGACCCCACAGGCTGGTGTTCCTCTCAGCTTTGGAGTGCAGCCTCTTCCATACAGAGAAGACCAGTATCATCCAGCTCTGAATGCAAGTCAAACACATAATCACATAATAAATTTGTCTAATGGAATTAATACAGTTACACGTATTTGTTGACTGTATTCGTTTTCATTATCATCTATACCACTGGCAAAGAATGTTGGTAACCCCTACATGCCTGAGGGAATATTATTAGTGTAAGTTACCTGAGGGAATATTATTAGTGTGAGTTACCTGAGGGAATATTATTAGTGTAAGTTACCTGAGGGAATATTATTAGTGTAAGGTAACTAGTGAATGAGCCATGACGTCTTCATGTGATTAAAGGCATTAGCAGCTGCATGTGAATCCTCACTCTCACTCAGTGCTATAAACACAGGGACAGTCTGGTGTTCATCTCAGTCAGTCAGAGCTCATCCAGAAGCCTTTCCCTGGTTCCTGTTTACCTGGGCAGTCTGTTTCCATGTCAAAAATTTCCAATTTAAACTCATTTATGATATCTCTTATTCTTTAAATTAAATGTAGTAAGCCTACATCTCTTACAGGTGTATGATTGTGTCAGAAAATGTTTGTTTTGTTGAATTTGTCATCTGTAATAAACATCTTGTGTTGAGAAAATATTACACTGTGTGTGCTGTTTATCTTTTAAATGTTATCCTCGATTCACACAGTGGGTTTGATTAACTGATTAACTGATTGGTAGATTATAATTCTTACTTGTATTAAAATGGCCTGGAACAGCCTGAAGTGAAAATTGCATGAAATTATGCTGTTTCTCCTTCTGTCACACTGATTGCTGCAGGTTAATTCTAGCTGAAGCAGCAGCATTGACAGAACATGTAAGAATTAATAAGTGTTTGAGTTTCACAGGAAAGTTCATTTAAAATGGGTTTCTATCTGACTGAATAAGATGTTTCTAATAGTCAACACAGAATGCAGTTTTTTCACCTTGACTATGAGCATAATACATTATCAACAGTGTAATCAATAGTAACACAGTATTAGCACTGACTCAGGTGAGGTACCAATGTTTAAATCTAACGGATGCAGCCTCTGCACATTTACCTCTCTGCAGCAGAGAGCTGTGGAGGAAGCAGTGGAGGAGCTGCATCAGAGTCCATCCAGTGTGGCTGAGCCAGAGCTCCAGGCTCTGTGTTTCCCAGCATTCCTGAGCCAGAGCTCCAGGCTCTGGGTTTCCCAGCATTCCTGAGCTGAGCCAGAGCTCCAGACTCTGGGTTTCCCAGCATTCCTGAGCCAGAGCTCCAGGCTCTGGGTTTCCCAGCATTCCTGAGCCAGAGCTCCAGGCTCTGGAAGCCTCTCTGTCCCTGGAGGAGCTGGCGGCAGCAGTGAGTCTACAGAACTCTAGGAGGTGCTTTGGGTTGGGCTCACAGAGAAATATGCAAAGCATGCTGGGATATAACTGGTGTTGAACTTGGTGTTTGCCTGGAGAACTGAAAATAAGGGGAACTTCCACATAGTTGCAGAACAGTGCTGACCTTACTGAGGAAAAACGTCATATTTCTGGAGATTGTACAGATGCATGTGTGAGTGTATTACAACATCCTGTCAAAAGCAGTTATAATCAGGCTTAGAAATGTAACATGGTCATTGATACTGAATAGATGTACTGGATTACAGAGGCAGGTCAATCTTTGATGGTTTGTTTTAATAAGTTATTTACTCTGTATTGCTTGGGCATTACTTCCCTTGATCAAGGGAAAGGCCTTTGATCAAAAGGATCACATTTTATTCAAGACTTTAGTGGTTTCTGGGTAAGCCTTTAGATCATACATGAGATTTTAATACACTGCAGAGCAGAGCATGATAAAAGCCAACATGCTGTCAGTTCTGTTTCCAGCCACTAGGGGGATCAGGGGGCAGGAGTCTCCCCCCTCTGGCCTCCTGTTCTCTCTCTCCCTGGAACCCCTGCCCTGCTCCTTAAGCAGCTTACAGTGTTCAGGGCTTCCTGTTAAACTAACAGCATATGCTGATGATATCACTGCTGTGCTGAGTAACTGAGAAGATGAAGCAGCACTTTCTGAATGTCTGCTTCAGCAGGGATTAACTGGGACAAGTGCACTGGTGATGGACCTACATTTTCCACAAAATACCTGAAAGCCAGCAATGCAACAAATGGAAAACCACTTCTTGTTTAATGCTAGACATTTTTCACACTGAATGATAACCTCATCAGTTTCATTTATTTCGAACAGGAGGATGTTTAGTGGGCACTTGGTATGGAACACAAAAAGTTTAACCTGCCATGGACTCCTGTTCTTATTTTATGCTCTTGAGAATGGCTATTAATGTAACACATTAATCAGCAACTGAAATCTAGAGCATCCTGTAAAATGAATGAAATTGAATTTCCTTCATCATGCAGAACGAGGATCTTTAGTTGTCACAATATTATGGAGAGTCTTCCACTGGAAACCACCATCTTATTTTACTGGTGGATTTTATGTATTACAGTTCATGATGGGGGCCACAAATGACCTCCAACTAGTGTCAGGCCCCCTTCATTGCTCGCCAGACAAAGATATGACATATACAATCACCAGCTAGCAGCCATTTTAAAATAGATACCCCTCAGCCTCCTGCATTTAAAAGACTTTCCACTGCTGTGTCTCCATCAGTATATCATGCATTAATGGTTAGGTTTGGAGAAACACTTAATCTTTAGTGATGCAGGTGTCTGTGTGTCTAATGTGGTAGTATTACAATAGTGCATTTCACATTAAAAATATGAATTATAACAAGGGGACTGGGTTGCATTAAATCATTTTGTTAATTAAAGACAGCACATGTTTTTATGTTGGGACAGAAGGCCATGAACTATCTGTACATATTGTATGAGGCTGTAACAGTTACAGATAAAGACTTTAGCTCTAAGAAAAAGACCACATGCAAAACAATAAGGCAACATCAGGAAATATTGTTTAGATCATAATGCAACTTTATTTTCACCTTAAAATAACGTTTGGTGTCTTTTTCATCCACATGCTTTCTTCTCATGATCTCAGTGGATCATTTTATTTTTACTATTATTTTCATTAAAAGTAGTGCATATGAACAGTGTACAATTGTAGATTGTTTGCTAGTATCTGTATAATTTGTGATGTGCTGATGTCATGATGTAATGCCTTAAGGTAATAAACCTCTTACTAAAAAACACTGTGGAATGTGTTTAGTTAAATATTCATTTTTTGATAAACAATTTTGTAGAGTAAAATGATTTCATCTTTGAGAGTTTAATACTAATGTTGATTTCTTTAAGTCTAACAGGGAACTATATTTTTACAGAGTGTTGCCTGTTTTGTACTATAATAGTGTAATAATCAAGGATTTTATATTGATCTCTACAATAAGCAAAACTTCAAATGAACTGAGAGGCAAGATACACTTAAATATAATGCAGCTGAAAGAGGGAGAAAAAACAACATCTTATAATCGATTAACATTTTATGGAACACTTTTCACCTGCCCATCTCAGCGTTAACTCAGTGAAAAGCAAAATTACATTGGCATCATTATTCTATGAGCAAATTTTCATTTTTTGCCACAGTAATGATTCAGAATGGAGATGAGACCAATAATATATTGCAGCCATAATGTTTACCATCACACCCGGAGCCCCGCTGCCCTCCTCCAGAGAGAATACTTTCCTTAGCGAGCCGGGAGAAG
This sequence comes from Megalops atlanticus, assembly GCA_019176425.1. Classification (NCBI taxonomy): domain Eukaryota; kingdom Metazoa; phylum Chordata; class Actinopteri; order Elopiformes; family Megalopidae; genus Megalops; species Megalops atlanticus. The sequence continues at coordinate 823,392 of CM032894.1, forward strand.
GAGGAGCAGTAAAGGAATAAACCCCAAGCGTTCAGACACCATCAGGGGTGGAGCACATTAATACCAAACCCTGAGGCATCAGGCTGTGATCCAGCCCTGAGAAGACAAAAAGCTTCCAGAGCTCTAGGACACCGGTCAGTCTGAAACCCCGGGAAAACAGAATTACTATCACCACTTAAAATTCATTCTACAGATGTCTAGCCTTTAATGGGAGAATTTCCTGTGCATTTTCCTCCAGAGGAAACATAAACACACCACTCTTTCCTAAATGCAATGTTGCTGGCTGGCTAGCTAGGAAATGGCCTTGAAAATGCAGATAACGACCATAAAACATTGGCTTAAAATACAAAGACTGCAGAACACGTTCTAATCGCAGCACAGTCTTGAGAGGAAGGCTGCTAACAGGGACTCGCAGGTGGAGCCGCTATGAAAGGATGAAAATGCAGAGAGAGGCTGGAGCTTCCTCAGAGAGAAGGGGAAACTGCATGAGGAAGCAGAGAGCAGCATGTTAGAGCAGATAAGACTCAGGCTGGAGATTATCAGTGGGCAAGTAAGAGCCAGGTCAGAGCAGGTCTCATTGCTGAAGCAGGAAGGGTCAGGTCAGAGATCTTACTGTGGAAGCAGGAAGGGTCAGGTCAGAGGGCACAGTGCCAACGCAGGTAATGGTCCCACATGAGGAGTGAGATTCATTCAGCAGAGACTGTGTCTTTCAGACTGCCCTGATCTTCCCTGTTACAAATGCATCCTGTGAGTGTGGATCCTCTGATTGTGACCCCATAAGGTAAGTGTGACCATTAGCACACTGTAATTCCCTCTGCAGTAAGCTAAGTAAAGCTGTGCGTTTCTCTCAGCACTGAGTGATGCTTTATGCCTTACACTCACACCACACGCTGTCATTCATTTCCGAGTTCAGGCACAAACATAAAGAAAAAAGAGAACTTCAGAAAGCAAAGAGGCTTGAGAAAGCGAACACTTGACCGTGACTGATAAACCACACCTATGTGCCCCACTGTCTTTCTTCTAAGACATCTTCCTACTATCTATGAACCAGAGTCATATTCTAACAACAGAACTTCAGACCAGAAACTCTGTCAGTAAAGGAACAAATACAGAGGAGCGGTTCATTGGAGACACACAGAAAACAAAGTATCAGAGAGAAGGTTGACCACGGAGATGTCAAATATCTACACCAATGAGGAAATCATGTTCAGACCCACAGCAGACCAGAACCCAAAGTGAAGCCCAGGAGATCAGGGTTAGAGGTGGGCTGGAGGGCGAGTGGGCCGGCGCTCTCTCTCCCTCTGTCTCTCTCTCACATTCCCTCTGTCTCTCTCTCTCCCTCTGTCTCTCCCTCACATTCCCTCTGTCTCTCTCTCTCCCTCTGTCTCTCTCTCACATTCCCTCTGTCTCTCTCTCTCCCTCTGTCTCTCTCTCTCCCTATCTCTCTCCCTCTGTCTCTCTCTCACATTCCCTCTGTCTCTCTCTCTCCCTCTGTCTCTCCCTCACATTCCCTCTGTCTCTCTCTCTCCCTCTGTCTCTCTCTCACATTCCCTCTGTCTCTCTCTCTCCCTCTGTCTCTCCCTCACATTCCCTCTGTCTCTCTCCCTCCCTCTGTCTCTCCCTCACATTCCCTCTGTCTCTCTCTCTCCCTCTGTCTCTCTCTCTCCCTCTCTCTTTCTCTCTGTCTCTCCCTCCATCTCTCTCATTCACTCACTCACTCACTCACTCACACACAGTCCCTCTCCTCCCTGGCTAAGGATAATGGGACTCTGGACACAGTCTGGACACTGAAAGAGGTGATGTGCCTACGTGGCCATCAGAGCCACGCAGGATGAGCAGTGAGCGAGACTGTGAGTGGATTGAAAAAATATGTCTGGATCAGCCTGGATGACAGAGATACAGAGGGAACCTGGAAGTGAGTGGACAACACAACTCTGACCACAGAGTAAGAGCAGAATCAACACTGTTACAGAGTTACAGGTTGCAGTGGGTGTACAGATTCTTTCTGGGCAACATCCGCCCAAATCCACCCCTACCTCAGTACGTATTCAACGCAGCTCCTAGGTCAGGCCCTGGTCTTGTCACGCCTAACTGCTTGCCTTCATGCCTGTTCCATCAAACCCCTGGAACTAATCCAGACTGCAGCTGCAGGACGTGTCTACAATCTCCATAAATGTAGTGAAGTTCCTCCCCTCCTCACTTCATTTCACTGGCTTCCTGTTATCGCTCGCATCAAGCTCAGAACATTGGTGCTGGCATACAGACAGTGAATGGGACAGTCCCCTCATACCTACATTCGGTCTTCAAGCCGTATGTTCCGCCATCACTATACTCTACAACCATGGGGCAACTGACTGTCCCATCCCGACGGGGTTGCTCCTCTCAGACATGATCCCTGTCTGTACTAGTCCCTCAGTTTTGGAATGAACTCCCCACGGGGGTCTGGACAGCAGAATCACCGGCCATCTTCCGACACAGACTGAAGACCCACCTCTTCAGACTGCGTCTCGGTTCCACTTCAGTCCCTGGCTCCTATTTGTTTTATGTGCAGTGTTGCAATGTGTTTTGGATTCTAATCTAGTGAGTGATGTATGTTAGTATACTTGGCCTCCATCATCTAGTGAGGTTGTACAACTTAACGTATGGTGTTATGCTCACACTCACTGGTGCAGGAGTGTTGTTAGCTTGGTCTGACACTGTTGCTCATTTAACTTGAATGGATACACACATGTTCTGTTGTGCTGGAAGTCACTCTAGAGCATCTGCTAAATGCATGTAATGTAATGTTATGTAATGTAATGAGTGAAAGACTGACCACTAAGTAAGAGCAGAATCAACACTGTTACAGAGAGATAGTGATCACTGTGTAAGAGCAGAATCAACACTGTTACAGAGTGAAAGACTGACTACAGAGTAAGAGCAGAATCAACACTGTTACAGAGTGAAAGACTGACCACAGAGTAAGCGCAGAATCAACACTGTTACAGAGAGGTTGTGATCACTGTGTAGGAGCAGTAGCTGTTTCTCTCCTCAGTGTGTCCTCACTTCCTTCTCTCTGTTCCTCCTGGTGAAGGTGCATGTGTCTCATTCTCTGTGCTGCTGCTGCTTTCAGGTACTGGATGAGTGGAGAGCCAGATAATGCTGATTCTGGGGAGGACTGTGCCGAAAACGCTGTTGTTCATTACTGGACTCATGGGTGTGAAGGCTATCAGAGGAACAGGAATGATCTGTGATCTGTGTGCATGCGTGCAAGAAATGTCAAGCTTATTTTGTCTGAAATGATGCGTTTCTTGCAGGAAAACCTCCCGAGGGAAACATAAGCAGGGGTGGGGTAGGGGGAGGGGCAAAGCTGCAAATGCACAAGAAAGTTTTCATTCAAGCCTAAGCGCACACAGTCTCTCTTTCACTGTATGTGTGTGTCAGTGTGTGAGTGTGTGTGTGTGTGTGTGTGTGTGTGTCAGTGTGTGAGTGTGTGTGTGTGTGTGTGTGTGTGTGTGAGTGTGTGAGTGTGTGTGTGTCAGTGTGTGTGTGTCAGTGTGTGAGTGTGTGTGTGTGAGTGTGTGAGTGTGTGTGTGTGTGTGTGTGTGTGTGAGTGTGTGTGTGAGTGTGTGTGTGTGAGAGAGGGAATGATTATGGTTTCCTTATATAGCAGATTCCACTGTCTGTAAACCAGTTTAACTTACAATGATATTTAAGGCCACAGAGCAAATCATATGGACTATATTCCTACCAGTGCTCTCAGTTACCCCACCCCATCCTGCAAACACACCCACAGACACCCACCTCCACACACTCCCCCGTTCCCCCTCCCGTGAAACCTGAATCTTTAATTGCTGATGAAGTACAGAAAGGTAATTCCCATGGTTCTGCAAAACAATGAAAAGCATGAAGCACCCCCATATCTGGCCTCATTGCTCTTGGTGTGTCAGCTTCCTGTCTTAGACAAAGTTTAAATACAACAGTTTCAGTACAGTACAGTGGAGACACATCACAGAACACACAGACAGCAGATTCAGCATCTGGACTATGGAGATGGGTGACTATACCCACACCAACACAGACTATATCCAGGTACATGAGAAAAGAACCAAAGAGGAGCAGAACCCAGGAGATCAACACTTGGGTAAGAAAGCACACATACATGCACACACAAATGTTCTTGAAATATATGTAAAAAGTATTTAATTGTATATATATTTCCAGCCCTGCTTGCAGAAGAGTACAGGCATATAGTTCTAGCAGCACAGTAATCTGATCAGAAAGACATAAACCATGCATGACTGAAATCCTTTTAATGGGTCAGTCAACCAACATCTACTCATTTACTTTTTTTATTTAATTAATACATTTCCTTATGCTTCTATGCAATGGTGCTTTTAAATCATCTGTGCATTGTTTGTTGGAAATATCACTGCATCTTGAAACCACAAATGCTTGTTTGTTAATCAAACTGAGGCAGCTGAAAAGAATTGATTGAAAGGGAAAAGGTGAGATGGGAGAACCCTGCATCAGTACAGCAGACACGGAAATCAAAGGAACAGCAAATGAACTCCAGTTCAATTTGAAACTATTTTTCATGTCTGTTAAAAATGGAATGTTGGAAAAAGAATATTTATTACAAACAATGGGATAACGGCACCGGTTAGTGAGCACCTGCTACAGCAGTCTGAATACCAGGCCAGACCATAGGAAGCCACTGGGGTAAGCAAACATGAGCTTCAGGCAGGTCCGGGTGCACTTTAAAGTACAGAATGTTCTATGCATATATATTATCACAGCATGCAGTGAGGAAACCCCAAAAAAGGCTCTTCCTATAGGACTGGCTGTGCTCACTCTGCTGTCCGCCGCTGTGAACGGAGGGACCGAACCGCGGACACATTCACCCGCGGCGCTGCAGCGCGAATCTGAAAATAAAGCAGAACAAATATCTAAAATGAGAAACAAAACATTACTCGGCTTTATTATTCTCACATAATTGCAAACAAAAAAATACAAGTTAGAAGGATAAAATAATTAATATAAAACGAGAGCACCTCACCACTCGCTCGGTAGCATAAGCTCCGTCTCCAAGCCGTTTGCTCGCTTTCACCGCAACTCCTGCGCACCGAGATGGACATGAGCTAAAGTACCTGCGTGCAGGTAGAAACACACGCACATTACGCTTCGTTGCATATGGTCGCTTCATCTGATTCACCGAAATACTAGTACGTTATACTGCTTCAAGACGCCAAAAACCCACAGATACCCGCAATAATAAATCTTATCGTTAGCGCCATATGAAGCAAACGTATCCTACCTTCTAACCGCTGCTACACGCTACGAACAACCCACGGGAACAATCCCAGAAACGCACAGGGACCCAACCAGGTGATCGTTCACCTCAGACCTGCCCCAACAGGTGTATAAAGGAGCAAGGAGGCGGGGAATTTCAGATAATACTGATTTTATTTATGTATTTATTAAAAAGACAATAATACATAGACATACATGTACACATAGCACATAAACAGCAATTAGAAAAGCAAAAAACAGTCAACAGGGCAGGGTAGATTGTGTGTGTGTGTGTGTGTGTGTTTGTGTGCGCGTGAACGTAAATATCAGTACATATGTGTATGCGAGTAGCAGCACTCCTGACTACAACTGGTGAAAAAGATCAGATATGAGATTAGATTAGTAGTAAGTGATAAATCGCACCCATGTTTCTATGACGATTCAGGATTTATTTTTGACAATCATGATTGATTTTTCCATTTGGAATTGATCAAACATTAAGGGGGTCGACTGTGCCATGCCACAGATATTTTGGGTTTATTTTTCCAGTTTGTTTTTTTGCAATGACCAACAAAAGTAGAATTATCTTCTCTGTGGTTCTCATGGCAATCTGCAGATTGCTAAAGTTTCCAAGGAGACATAATGTTGAATCAAGGGGTAAATTGAGACCAGTGATGCCAGATAAAGTGGAGATAATCTGTGCCCAAAATTGCAATACAGGGGGGCACTGCCAGAAAGCATGCAGATAATTGTCGGCTTATACTGATTGACACCGCGGTCCCAGGGCTGCATTATGGAGCATTTTCCGTTTGATAACACCAACTTAATTTGGGAGTGGCTTTTATATACTGTATTACATTTCATGATGGAGGCCACAAATGACCTTCAGTTAGTGCCAGGCCCCTGTCTTTGCTCCCCCCAAAAAAAAAAAACTGACATATACAATCACTAGCTAGCAGCCATTTTAAAATACATATCCCTCAGCCTCCTGCATTTAAAAGTCTTTCCACTGCTGTGTCTCCATCTGTATGTCATCCATTAATGGTTAGGTTTGGAGCAGTGGCGGATTTAGGTATGGGTGACATGGGCAGCCGCCTAGGGCAGCATCCTGCAGGGGGCGGCACGGGGCGCCGGCACAAAAAAAATCGGAATGGTGACATTTGTGCAATCGGTTTTCTATCGCCCATTTTCACGTCACGTCAATGACATCATGTCACCGTGTGGGTCAATTAACCTCGTCGGGGTGGGCACCCTGATTATAGTTTGTGAGCTAGGCAGGCTACTGCCTGGGAAGGTCTCCCACTCAGAAGTACGAGATGGGGAGGGGGCGGGGGTAGGTTGACCTCAGGTTTCCCCACTGGAAGCCCGAGGTAGGGGGAGCGTGGAAATCTAACAAATAGCGCGCCTCTAACTTTGTACAGTACTAATGCAATTAGTAAAATCAGTCACACTACGAAATGCTACCAAATAAACCACAGTTCATTCATAATACTGTGAATATATAGTTTAACAGACATATTGTTGCATTTTTTTGTTTGTGCCAAATCGTTAAGGATAATATAAAACCAGTCTGCGCACCACCAAGGTGAATTGGTTTAATCTTGACTCTTGGTAGACAGTGTTGGGGGATGGGTAATGTATTGATGCTCGAGTGCCAGATCAACACAAATGGATAAGAAAAGGTCTAAGCCATCAGGTGCCCAGTTTAGGAAAAAGAGGAAAGAAGAAGAGGAGATAAAAAGATAAAGATAAAGGTATGCAGCTATGTCATCTCTTTAGGAGTGTAATATTATGCATGAAATGAAATAGGCTAGTATAGCACTTATGTTTGTTAGCCTATGTTGCTATGTTGCTAGCGTGGCAGAGCTGAAGTGAGTAGCTTGTGTGAGTCCTGTGTAAAGCCTTAGGTAGCAGGTAGCAGGTAGCAGAGCGGTTATGTCACTTCCTGCGACCTGGTTAACTAGCGTTGTTGCCGACAAGGTAGGGGAAATTTGTCTTCAGCTCAACTGACAAGGACGCTGACCGTAATGGGTTGGCAGGTTCAAAACTCGCTCGCTCGCTGACCCACGTAGCATCTATTTAAAACACACAACGCAGTCTACACCCGTTACATATACTGCAGTTTGTTTCTATTTGCCTTTGTTACTTCTTTTATATATTTACGAGTCTTATTTTTGTATATTATATATAAAAATAAGGGGGGGGGTTCCATGCAAGCTAGAACCGCCACTGGTTTGCAGGAACACTTAATCTTAAGTGATGCAGGTGTCTGTGTGGATCTGAATCTGCAGGGAGAAGATTCTACAGATGGACTGCAGTGTGTCTGGGGCTGCTGTGTGTTCTGCTACTGACCGCCATCACACTGCTCTGTATCCACTGTGAGTTTAGCAGGTGCTGCTTCTTACTAGTCTGCAGTTATTGGGTCAGTGAGTGAGCTCATGCTGTCAGTGTGTGTGATTCAGTAAAGTGCAGTATGGTTTTCCCTTCCTCTGCAGATAATGGAGTGGTAAACAAAACCATGGAGAAGCACAGCCAACTGTCTGAGACCCTGTCACTCCTTACAGCCAACTACACTGCAGAGAGACGCCAGTTAGAGACCAGTAACACCATTCTTAAAAAACAGAGGGACCAGTTAAGTATTGACAAAGACAGGTTTCAGAAGATAATCTCAGATCTGGGTGAGTAAAACGAGTTTACAGCATGAAAATGAATATGTGTAAAAGCTCTATACACCTGGATATATACAACTTGAAATAGCCATGTGAAATATTCTGTAGGTCATAAGTGTGTGTATATGTGTGTGTGTGCCTGTGTGTGTGCATCTGCGTGTGTGTGTGTGCGTGTGTGTGTGTGCGTGCACGCGTGTGTGTGTGTGCGTGCGTGTGTGTGTGTGCGCGCGCACGTGTGTGTGTGTGCGTGTGCCTGTGCGTGTGCATCTGCTTGTGTGTGTGTGTGTGTGTGCGTGTGTGTGCGTGTGTGTGCGCGTGTGTGTGCATGCACAGGGATGGAAGTTTTGATTTGCAGTTTTGCAAAACAACTTCATTGAAAATCAGTTTAGAAATTTTCGAAATGAACCAATGCTGTTACACAGAAATCAACAAAAATACATTTAAGTACACAATTCATATTAGATTACCTGAAGAGCACTTGTTGTACAATATAATCTGAACAAAATTTACTTTCAGCATACAGAAATGCCATATGTGTTCCTCACACATTCAGTGCACATATTCTGCATCAGACAATGAAGGAATACTGGCAAAATGGCTGTGCTTTAAAAGTGATTGATACTGCAGTGTTTCCAGAGGTTGGTGACGTGTGTGTGTGTATGTGTGTGAGTGTGTATGTGAGTGTGTGTGTATGAGCGTGTGTGTGTGTGTGTGTGTGTGTGTGTGTGTGTGTCTATGAGCTATATTGACCATCTCCAGTAGAGGGCAAATCAGATCAGTTCTGCTGCAATGTGTCTCTTTAGTGGCCAGCTAGCTCATCGCTAGGCTACCATGGTTTTGTTATAGACACTTTAGCCAGTTAGCTGCCTCCTCTAGCTGCCTTGTAGCATTAGCAGGCCTCCCCATCGCAGGCTGTATTTCACCATCTGATGGGGAGGGCAGCAGGACAGGACTGACAGCTGGCAGTTAAACACAAGTTTGCCTCAGTAAACACTCACTCTGCTGTATGAATGGCTATCTGCAATATGGGGGAAACAACCCCTACAATCTGGCTAGCGAGTGGAGCTTCCAATTAGCACCAAAATCTCAGCAGTGAGAGAGATTTATCTGGCTCACTCAGCATTGCAGAGGCTTGGCTATGTCCTGCATGTAGAAAAATATTAACAATAGCTTAATTAAGAAATGGCGAGCTCAGTTGGGCCGAATATGTTCTTATGTTCTTAAAATTGTATAATATTAAAATTTACTTCACGCCATTACGACGGCCAAGCTTGGTAATGAAGGTACAGTGGGGGACAGACCAGGAGTTTGGCATTCCAGAAACTGATTTACCAACTGTAACCCCAATTTACCTACCACTGCCTTATTCAAATGTAATTAAGACATTTACATTTTGTTCGGCAGACAGACCACTGCTGGTTTGTGTAGCTATAGTGATTCTCCTGTCGGACCTGCTGAGTAGCCTTTGTGAATTCTGAATCTGATAAAGACAGGGCTTCAGCGGCATATCGCTGTTTTTATTTAGAGCTAAACGTAGATGATGGCGTCAATCAGCGCTCTGATTTCCAGTCATTTGATTTAATGTTTTATGTAAAGAGATGATGTGACCTGCACAATTGAGAAAGAAATGAGCAAACTAAATCAGAAACAAAATCTCCCCGCCAACAGATGGAGAGAGTCGGGTGGGCAGTTACAAAGCCCTGCTGAGGGGCATTGAAGAGTTCCCATTTCCACATCACGTACAACCCTGCCAGCTGCAGCTGTCCGGTGAGAACGCCATCCCCCTGGCAGTGAGTCCCTCTGGGCACGTCCTCCTCGCTGCCTCCCGCTACGGCCGGGGCAAGGTGGTCGTCGCAGCTCATGAAGACTACATCCAAGGAGCAATCGGGACACCGGCATTTGGACAGTTTGTTAAAAACTCCATCGAGTGGCTGAAACCCCACACTCACGCCGCAGTGGGTGTGTCTGGGATGTCCCACCTGCCTGATCACCTGACCAAGAGTGGCTTCAAGTTCAAGACCCTCTCCAGCTATGATGGAACCGTGGGGGTCTTCTGCCGCGATGCTTACAGTGACAAGCAGGTTGAGGAGGTGCTGGATTTCGTGAGAGGAGGGGGTGGCCTCCTCATCGGAGGTCAAGCTTGGTACTGGGCATATGAACACCCAGGGGTGGATGTCCTGGAATCGTTTCCTGGCAACAAGTTTACCAGACCAGCTGGCATCTCTTTCACCTCCAAGTATGCAGATAGAGGAACTTTTAAAGTTCCCCAAGAGATTCCAGCACTCTAGAAATATCCACATAGGGGTTTACAACATCACGTCAAATTTAATTTACTTTGTTTGTGTTTTTTCTTCATGACAACTCCTAATTTGTCGCTTTCCCTTTACGGTAGAAATTATGTAATTGCGTCCTTCAGATGTCTTCAAATGAGGAGACGACTGTCCTACCACAATATGGTTTGGACCTAACAAAGTCCAGTGCTGGCCAGATGTCAGGCTTGTCAGGAATGGTGAATGGACTGTTACAGATGTTCTCCTTTGATGCATTTGTGTTTGTATTGTTATTTACTTGTAATGGGGAAATGTTAGTGCTTTGTCCCCCCAGGTCATGTATCCTTAACCACAAAGTCTGACTTGTATAACTATGTTGTATAAAACAGAGCATACATTTCCTGTGCCGCAATCTGTCAATTTTCAGTTCTGAATGTGTATGACCGTATGTGCTCATACGTGAGTGTTGATCTCCTGGGCTGCTTGATGAAGGAAATTCAATTTCATTCATTTTACAGGTTGCTCTCGGTTTCAGTTGCTGTTAAAGGTGTTACAGAACTGGACTTCACAGTTGGGATAATGGCCATTTTTGCATTGGCTTGTAGCAGCCATGTTTCTCTGTTTAACTATCTCTCCATCACAAATTAGACAGAGCTTAGTACAGGGACTGTGATTACCAAATTCTGTGCCAGTCAGCCTTCTGGTTCACGAAGAGTTGATGTTTAGGTACCTAATTCAGGATGGCTACCAAGTCGTGTGACCTCTGATCTTTTTGTACTTATTGTGGTCAAAGAGAGAAAGGTACCTGTGAAATTTCAGGTCTTTTAAACCCCTTGTTTTGTAGCAAGGGAATATTGGAAATGTGCCATAAAATCCAATATGGCGGCCAACCTTGTGACCAATGTGGACATTTTACTAATGAAGAGACTTCCTATTGGTCTCTACAAGATTGCAGTGTTTTGTGTTTTTTTGAGCAACTGTCTAAAATGTCTAGTTGTCTGAGTATAATTTCTGTTTAAAACACTCATTTCATGCTCTTTGCAAACTGATTGTCATGTAGATCCCAGGTAATTTAACAGAGCAACATCTCCTCAGCTGGAGAATGCTCAGAAGGTCCTAGATAACAGGTTTCATGTCAGTCTGAGCTGCACTTCATGAGAAGATGCTTCAGGACACAGTCCTTCCCCGGGACACATGCTTTGCAGTCAGAGCAGAGCGAGATGTTTGCGCTTCTTTACACTTTGGCTTCAGTCCGTTACCGTTTCCCAGCTCGCTGGCAGCGCTCTGTGGGAGTAGGTGGGCTGGGAGAGACTGAGGAACATGAGTGAGTATGATAACACAGAATCAGGAATGTAGCTGTGTGTGTTTCCTGTGTTGAGGACCTCTGGGGTTGTGAAAGAAGGACGCTGGATATTGTCTGGAGTTTCCCATATTTATTTGCTTTCTCTCTGTTTTTTTTCTCTGTCTTCCCATTACATTAAAGAAAGGGGCTGAAAGCTATGAAAGAGACACAAACAAAATAAAATGAATGAAGCATTCATGTTGAAATATTGCTGATATATTCACACCCCGAGATAACAACAGCTGGCCTGTATCATCATATCCTCTCCCTGATGCATTTAAGAAAGGGAGGGTTTGGGGTTGGTGAACAGCCTGGAATGAAGTCTTGCTGAGATGAAGAATGCAGGCCAGTAACACAGCCTCCAGGGAACATCTTCTGCTGCTCAAGAAATTCAACTAATTTCATCTTCCAAACAGGGAAATTCACATCCACCAGCATCTAGCTGCCCTGGTGCAGAAATCTTCAGCAGCTGGAGTCAGCTGACTGAAGGGGGGGGGGGGACTCTGGGGAGGGGGGGGGGGATCTCTTATGGAACTTCAGCTGTGATATATCATTCTTACAGCCTCATTTCATATTGACACACATTTTATAGCATATTGTCCCTTATGTAAAACAGTGATCACAAAGTAAACAGTGACAAGAAAATATTATAAAAAGGAAAACATAATTATAAAAACTATGAAATAAGAAAAGGGAAAGCATACTCAGAGTGTAGATGAAAATGCATTAGGAGGGATTCAGTGGTGCAATGATCACCCTCCATGAATCCTGTTTGTGTTGGAGTCTGCTGGTGATTAATAAAGCCCTGTGTGTGTCAGTTAGGGACCTCCTTTCTCTCACAGATCCAGTTCCTTTGGATGGAACGGGGTAAATCATTCCAGCCTCTCTGATGGATCTCAACACAGTCCTCCCCAGAACCAATATCATTGGGCTCTCCACTCATCCAGTACCTGAAAGCAGCAGCAGCACAGAGAATGAGACACATGCACCTTCATCAGGAGGGACAGAGAGAAGGAAGTGAGGACACACTGAGGAGAGAAACAGCTACTGCTCTTATAGAGTGATCACTACCTCTCTGTAACAGTGTTGAATCTGCTCGTACTCTGTGGTCAGTCTTTCACTCTGTAACAGTGTTGAATCTGCTCTTACTCTGTGGTCAGCCTTTCACTCTGTAACAGTGTTGATTCTGCTCGTACTCTGTGGTCAGTCTTTCACTCTGTAACAGTGTTGATTCTGCTCTTTTACAGTAAGCACTATCTCTGTAACAGTGTTGATTCTGCTCTTACTCTGTAGTCAGTCTTGTGCCGTCCACCCACTTCCAGGTTCCCTCTGTATCTCTGTCAGTCAGGCCGATCCAGGCACGTATATTGAGTCGCTGGATGAATTCCTGAAGGAGAGCAGAGAATACAGTTTCAGTACCAGCAGAACTACCAGCAGAAGTAAAAGTTCGATCCATCCCACTCTCGCTCTCTTTCCCTTTCACTCTATTCACATCACTTCCTCTATCCTGGTCTCTCCTTCCTCTTTCAGCATTCTTTCATCTTTTTCTCAGCACTTCAGTTTTGTTGAGTTTTATCAGAGTAACACTCATGCAGTGTGCAGCGAAAGCGTGATCATGAACTGGAGCCGTAAACATACTGTTTCTCAGCTGCATCAGGGATCATCATCCTGGCCTGCCAGTGATACACACCTCTGTGCCTCTAAGGAGGATGGTACTTCATACACTCATCTAGTTTTTATACAAGTCACACAGTGCACTACATTACATTACATTACATTACATGCATTTAGCAGACCCTCTTATCTAGGCTTCCATCGCAATAGAACATAAGTGTATCCATTCAACTTCAACAGGAAATAGTGTCAGACCAGGCTAAAAACACTCCCAGACCAGTGAGTGTGATCGCAACACTATTCAAGCCCTACCACAAGTTAACCCGTGTACTCTGACAAAAGCCAAGTATACTACAATACAACAGGTCCTAGAACACAAATTCATAATACATCATAATACTACACATAAAGTTCATTCCACCACTGAGGGACCAGAACAGACAGGGATTGTGTCTGAGAAGAGCAACCCTGTCAGGTCGGGACAGTCAGTTGCCCTGTGGATGAAGAGCGCAGCGATCTTGAGGGAACAGTGGGCTTGAAGAGGGGTCATAGGTATGACATCAGACTGGGTGTTCATTGGAGGATAATTGCCACTCCGATGACATCATCTGAGCAGCTAGCAGGCACCTGACAAATGACAACATTCCTGAGAGTGGAGTGAAGGGGGTAAACTGGCTCTCCCTCCACCCCTATATCTGGCAGAATGAAGCCAGCTGGGCTCCTGGTTATCATGGGGTTATATCACAACAGATTCTGTAGATGCTAAAATCAATTTTTTTTCAAAGGCCAGTGAAGACTTTGTTGCGCATGCTAGTGCCAGCAACTGGAGTTAAAGCAGCACTGATTACAACTCCAGCTGCACCTACAATGAATAGCTGCCATACCCCTGTCTGTGTCTCTCTCAGTTGTTAATGATCACCAGTTCAGCTCCTCTCTCTCTCTCACCTGTTCCTCTCTGCTGGTAATGATCACCAGGTCAGCTCCTCTCTCTCTCACCTGTTCCTCTCTGCTGGTAATGATCACCAGGTCAGCTCCTCTCTTTCTGCAGTCTTGTTGACTGTCACTCCAGGTCTTTGTCTCAGAGGAGATGTAGTACAAGCTGGATTTGAACTCTCTCCAGCCTTGGGAACAGGTTAGTTCTGGAGCACAAACAACAGAAGCTGTCTCAGTGCTCACCTGTACACAATCACATTAAACACACACACACACACACACACACACACACACTATAACCCCGAATGTTGGATTTATACAAGTTTGGCATTGAATGGTTATTTTCCACATTTGTACACAAGTATCTTACTCATATTAAACACACACACACACAGACACACACATACACACACACTCATTATAACTCACAATGTTTCACGCATAAGTGTTTGATATTGAGAGGTCATTTCATCTTATTTTACTCACCCACCCTCCTCTGGAGCCTGTTTCTCTCACTCTCTATCTGGTCTCTCTCTGCTTTAAGGACCCTGTAACTGGTCTGTAACTGGTCTCTCTCTGATTTGAGGATGGTGTTATTGCTCTGTAACTGGTCTCTCTCTGCTTTAAGAACCCTGTAACTGGTCTGTAACTGGTCTCTCTCTGATTTGAGGATAGTGTTATTGCTCTCTAACTGGTCTCTCTCTGTTTTAAGGATGGTGTTACTGGTCTCTAAGTGGTCTCTCTCTGCTTTAAGGATGGTGTAACTGCTCTCTAACTGGTGTCTCTCTGCAGTGTAGTTGGCTGTAAGGAGTGACAGGGTCTCTGACAGTTGGCTGTGCTTCTCCATGGTTTTGTTCACCACTCCATTATCTGCAGAGGAAGGGAAAACCATAGTGCACTTTACTGAATCTCACACACTGACAGCATGAGCTCACTCACTGACCCAATAACTGCAGGCTAGTAAAAAGTAGCACCTGCTAAACTCACAGTGGATACAGAGCAGCGTGATGGCGGTCAGTAGCAGAACACACAGCAGCCCCAGACACACTGCAGTCCATCTGTAGAATCTTCTCCCTGCAGATTCAGATCAGTGTCTGAGTGTTCCATCATAAGTGTTTTTTTGTTCTTTGTTGTTTTTTTTTTCAGAAAATATGTAAGTACATTACACTATATTATTGTCATTTAGCAGGTGCTCTTATCCAGAGTGACTCACACAGTGCATCTAATAAAATGGCATGAAAAATTGCATAAAGAGGACATCACTAACCACACAGGAATGGGCGTCAGTGTTGAGATCACAATGTGTGCTCAGACTGACATGTAAGCGCAAAGCAACATGTACAGTTTAAGGACTCCATCATTCCAAATATAATACTAACACATACGACCCACATGTAAGAAAACCTGCATATACCCAATTACATTAAAAATACTCTCACATATAATTGCACATGAGAGAGAAAAGATCAAGCTTGGGTAGGGGGTTTGATTTGTAGCCTGAAGAGGTGGGTCTGCAGTCTGTGCTGAAAGACGGGCAGCGTTTCAGCTGTTCTGACTGAAACAGGAAGCTGGTTCCACAGGCAGGGGCCAGGACAGACGGTGGGCGTGACCGGGATGCGAGGGTTCGAGAGGGAGGGGCAGCCAGGTGTCCTGAGGAAGCTGAGCGCAGTGGTCCGGCCGGTGTGGAGGCCCAGCAATCCACTGCAGGTAAGATGGAGCCTTTCCCCTCACCGCTCACTAGGCTAATACCAGCAATTTGAAGCGCATGCAAGCTGGCACTGTTAGCCAGAGAAGGGAGATCAGGAAGGGTGAGGCACGGGACAATCTGGGGACGCTGTGGACCATTCTGTATGTGCTGCAGGGGCCTGATTTATTTTAGAGTTATATTTTATTTAACATTAATTTTAAGGTTTTTAGTTTTCATGTCTCTTCTGTTGTTTTTTTCACAGTTTATTAAATGTCAGTTCCCTTCCTCTCTCACTAGTTTATGCAGTGAGAGGGTGCTAAGGGGTAGAGTCCTTTGCCAGAGGAAGTGTTTTTGCAGAAAAGTATGTTTGCAGAAAAGATGTTTACATTTATCATTGTAATTGGTCAGAACCCTCTTTTCCCATTGTGAACACTCTCATACTCTGATATAAGCCAGGCTTCGAGACAGCTCAACACTCTCATTCTCTGATATAAGCCAGGGTTAGAGACCCAACACTCTCATTCTCTGATATAAACCAGGCTTAGAGACCCAACACTCTCATTCTCTGATATAAACCAGGCTTAGAGACAGCCCAATCTTCCCATTCACTGAATGTACAGTACAAGTCAAAAGTTTGGACACACCTTATTAAGATAATGGGAAACATACATTCATAGACATTTTGATCTCAAGAAATATGCTTAAATGCTTGAGTTTGTTTCTTAGACAAATATAAATAGTGAAGTTGATAGTGAGTATATGTAAATAGTGAGTAAATAGTGAGTCAATGTATGAATTTCTTTCCAACAAAAATTTTGTTTTAAAATATTTAAAAAATGACATATTTAAATATTTTAATAAAATATAAGATATAGTTTTGTAAAAGTAAAAAGTAACAAGTAAAAATAAAGAATAAAAGTTGTGTCCAAACTTTTGACTGGTACTGTAAGCAGCGGAGCCGCAAATGAAGGGACCTGAATGACTATTAATGCTGCTCTTTGTGGGACCGAAGGCTGTGTTAGTTATTTTCCAGAAGTGTGTGTGTTTGTGCGTGTATGTGTGTGTGTCTGTTTGTGTGTGTGTGTGTGTGTGTGTGTGTGTGTGCACCCTGGGAACCCCCCCCCCAGAATGCACCATTCTGCACTAACTGTAGTTTTTATTCAGACATTTGGAACAATGAGTCAGAAGTTCTCTCTTTTCAGAAGTTCTCTTGAATTTGCACTGAAATTCAGTATATGAGTCTGACACCCTAAATCCATTTGTTGTACAACTAAATATACATGTCATTATGCACAATTTATCAACCTTTCAGAATAGGAACCAAATGAACCATGCAACCACCTTGGCTAATTCCAGACATAAGACACCCCAAAAGACTCTATATATCACAAAAGATACAAAATATCAGCATAATATAGACACCTTTTAAGTTAGCCTACAGCATAGGAAATTCCCCTTACTGAGCTCAGGACCTAGTCAATACAATCACAGAAAACCTTTATGATGTCACCCCAATGAAAGTTAACCAAATCAATAATGTACCACTAGTTAGGTTGTAATCGTTTTGCTGCAGGCTGTACACATTATCATGATGAAACTGTGTGAAATTATATCCAATGTTATGTGAGCTAGTTGGACAGAAAACAGAATATAGTCACCCTATGTCTAATAGCATGGAGACTGCGTTGTGTATATTAACTACGTATTACGTGAGTCAGCGAGCCAACGAGTTTAGAACCTGGGTTTTCACCGCTCATGTAACGGGTATGGTCAGACTGCATTGTGTATTAATTAGATGTTATGGGGGTCAGCAAGTGAGTGAGTTTTGAACTGGTGTTCTCACTGCTCACTACCCACCACTTACAGCCAGCGTTGTTGCCAGTTGAGCTAATGGGACACTGCCCCTAACCTGTCGGCAACAACGCTAGTTAACCAGGGCTCTCAGGAAGTGACATAACCGCTCTGCTATCTGCTACCTGCTACCTAAGGCTTTACACAGGACTCACTCAAGCTACTCACTTCAGCTCTGCCACGCTAGCAACATAGCAACATAGGCTAACAAACATAAGTGTTACACTAGCCTATTTCATTTCATGCATAATATTATACTCATAAAGAGATGACATAGCTGCATACCTTTATCTTTATCTTTTTATCTCCTCTTCTTCTTTCCTCTTTTTCCTAAACTGGGCACCTGATGGCTTAGACCTTTTCTTATCCATTTGTGTTGATTTGGCACTTGAGCATCAATACATTACCCATCCCCCAACACTGTCAACCAAGAGTCAAGACTAAACCAATTCATCTTGGTGGTGCGCAGACTGGTTTTATATTATCCTTAACGATTTGGCACAAACAAAAAAATGCAACAATATGTCTGTTAAACTATATCTTCACAGTACTATATATGAACTGTGGTTTATTTGGTAGCATTTCGTAGTGTGACTGATTTTACTAATTGCATTAGTACTGTACAAAGTTAGAGGTGCGCTATTTGATAGATTCCCCCGCTCCCCCTACCTCGGGCTTCCAGTGGGGAAACCTGAGGTCAACCTACTCCTGCCCTCCTCCCCATGTCGTACTTCTGAGTGGGAGGCCTTCCGAGGCAGTAGCCTGCCTAGCTCACAGACTAGAATCAGGGCGCCCACCCCGACAAGGTTAATTGACCCACACGGTGACATGATGTCATTGACGTGACGTGCAAATGCGATAGAAAACCGATTGCACAAATGTCACCATTCCGACATTGTCGCCCATGTCGCCCATACCTAAATCCGCTACTGTGTGTGTGTGTTCTTACCCAACTGCTGACTTCCAGGGCTACTCTTTGGGTTCTGATCTGCTGTAAACCTGTAGGACTGGATGGTTTCTGCATTGGCGTAGATATCGTCACATATCTCCATGGTGCAAACCCTGAATCTGTCGTCTGTGTGTGGTGAGGTGTGTCTCTGTTGGACTGCACTGTGCTGTACTGTTAGTGACGTTTTAAACATACTCTGTGAGCACCACAGGAAGCTACCACTGCAGGAACAGTGACAACAATAATTGTGAGTGACACAGGAAGGAGACATAGCAAGAACTCAAGCGTGCATGTGTGTGTGTGTGTGTATGTGCGAGTGAGAGAAGGTTTGAAATCTCCTGTAAAGACAATGATTAATACAAAAATGCTCTCTGAATATCAGATCATTATACTTGAAGTCTGGACTCATGAAGAAAGTGTGGAGAAAGTAATCACTGACAAACAAAATGTGTATTCTCACTCCAGAGGAAGGAGGAACAGGCTTGAAAGATTTTTCATCAAATAGGAAGTGATACAAGTCTCTTGGTGGTGCTCTTTCCTGGTAGAGATCAGCTCTTTGTGATAATTTAACATCTGTGCGGCTAAATGAGGACTCTTATCCAGCATTAAGTACAGTGTCCCACACGGGTCAGTCTGCCTGATGTTCACACTGCCACTCAGTAATATCCAGCAAGACAGGCTTTATTTTCATTGTAAAACACACGATGCACAGCAACATTAGTAGTTCTGTCTGATTGAGATGGAGTGTCGACTTCATGGTCTGTCACTTGCATGAGGCCATAGATTTTCCTTCATGTCAGACCTGCTATTCTCCCTGGCCAGGCACCTTAGATGGTTCTGAAATTTCTGAAGGATAAAAAATTCTTTTTCTCCCTCAGGGATGCTCAGGACAACAGAGGCTGAAGTTTAGGTTGAGATAAATATGGTTTAACAAGAAGAATAGAAGAAGCAAGAGTTTACGTACATCTTCTTAGAAAGGGGTTTTCTCTGCCCCCCTAACACACATTGACACATTTTCAGCTGTAATGTGAGTTGTATATTCTTTATTGGTTACTTGGGAGCAGGAATAAATATGTAGCATATAGATTACTATGCATGAGTATTTGAGTAAGTATTGTATCACTGCGTGTGTGGTCCGTGAGGTCAGGCTGGGCTCCTGTCTCCCTCTGGCACTGGTTCCTCCTCCCGAGCCTGACATCCTCCTCCTAACCTGCGGGGGAAGATGAAAATTGGGCAAAAACATTCTCTCCTCCTTCCTGCAGCTGTACCCCTCCCTTCTTCCACAGCACCTCTGGGTAATTGTCAGGGGCTCCTGCCAGCAGGAGTGGATTCCACGCTTACGTCAGGCCTCCCAGCCCAGTCCTGACCTCTCCACAGCTGCACACCAAAGAGGCCACACACACACACACACACACACACACACGCTATCACTCGCTAACTAGTTTGACGTCTTTGTATGTAACATATGTAACTGGTCACTTTTGTGCGAGCCAGCTAGTTAGCTAGGTAATAGTTAAGTTTGGAACATAAGTTTTGTTAACAGTTAACGTAAGCTTTAAGCAAGCTACATACCGTTAGTTAGCAATAGTTAGCTTAGCTAGCTAATTAGCTACTGAGAAGAGGCTTTAAGCCCGCCCTCAGACTACAAACATTCTACTGAACATCATTCTTTCTAGCTAACTCACCAACTGCATAACTTTGTCGCTAGGTAGGTCTTGTAGTGGTTAACGTTATGTGTCGGCAACTGTAGCAACATAATAGTAGAAGTATGCAGGGGCGCCTAAGGTGGGGGGGGGGCTCAAAGATTATACCATATATTTTTTTTACATACACATAGGGGCCCAGTGCATTAACTTTTCAGGGGGGGGCAAAATTCCTGCCTGCGCCCCTGGAAGTATGTCCTAATTATCTAAAGATAACTTACTATTTTTCTTGAACTCCAAAGGCTGCAAAGGCTAAAGAGGCCAAAAAATAACTGAAATATTCAGACAGCTCTCAGTTTTTATTGTGATCTCTCTCTCCCTCTGTATTCCCTTCAACACAGTTTATTTGATCTTTTTTTGTTCAAAATTAATTGTATAAAATGTAATAAATTACACATTTCAATTGTCAACAAAGTCTCCCCTCCTTCAAATGTTTTTTTTCCTTTTGTGTAATATTATGTTTGTAGCTTGCTCATAATGCTGGAATAAGGTTGTAGGGGGTGCCACCCTTTTTGGTAGAGCCACTGCCCCTCCGAACGTTTCTGCACGTCACTGAGGGGAGCTGACCTAGTGTCATTAACAGGTGAGAGAGAGACAGGTGAGAGGGAGAGAGGAGCTCTGTCTGTCCCAGTTTGCAGGAGATGATTGAAGGGGATTATTTCTTTTTATGAAAATACTGCAGCTACATTTATGTTTCTTCATTTTTCAGACACTAGTATCCTAAACTAAGGTCCATGTTCTCAAACACTTAATACAGCTATCTACAGAGAATTTGCACTTTGCAAAGTGGAGGATACATAAGGTAAACTATAAATAAACCAAACTACAAAACCATGTCACCTTTTGAGGAGATCAGGTGCTGATCTATATCCTTATAATATTTTTTATCAGAATGTTCATTAGGCACTTACACTCAATTGTTGAGTGTGTGTGTGTGTGTGTGTGTGTGTGTTGTGTTTTGTTGTTTTGAGTGTGATGAAATTTTAGGTTTTCCTGTATTTCAGACATCTCATTTGGTTGCAGGTTTGGAAATGGTGATATATGAAATTATTTTTTATGCATTGATCCACAAAAATTTGTTGAATTCTGGAGAGCCCGGTCATGTGTGACATTTGTTTGTTGTCTGTACAGTAAGAAAATGAACTGATATTGGTGATTCACACATGAAGTCATAATTTACAAAACACATTCAGCACAGTGATCAGTTACTTCTTACATAATTGTGCAAATGATTGGTGACTTAACAGTTTAGCAATTAGTACTTTCTGAGTTTACCACTTTGGTGACCCAACTGACATCAATCTTATGGAAAATGAGCATATAACATCATAACCGGACATTAGGCCAAGCTGAGTTAAATTTAAACTTAACCTCTACATTTAAATGTAGAGCTATGTTTTAGGTGTCTGGTAAAATTGCTTGTTTGGAAGTTGAAATCAAAACATTCTGTTAGTTTTGGAAATATTATCGAGCGTTCACACAGTTGTGTTAGGTGATCTGAGAGCACTGCAGAAATGTACCAAATCAGCTGAGTAAAAACTGTAAAGTAGTGCCAAAGCAGCTCAGTGCTGAAGGCATTCTCTGAGAGTGTAAGCCGAGCTCTGCAGGACAGGTTTGTTCTCAGCTCACCGGCCTGGTTCTGTTGGGGACAGGGGCTGGAGTGTCACCCCACCACTCTCAGAAACACTGTGACCCCTCAGGCACCTGCAGCTAGCTTGGATGATGTCAGTGAAGCCACGCCCATCCTCCAATGGGTGATCAGGTCACTGTAGTGCGCTGTGGGATTTGCAGTGTGGTTGGCATACGGGTACGTTCATTGCGCCCCATTTTCCTGCAGGAAAGCGTCATCACTCTGAGAGATGATAGTAAAGGTAGTTAATCTGAAGTGAAAGTGGAGATTAAGGGTCTGTAGAGATGCGGAGTCACACAGCAGGACTTCAGCAAGCAGAGGCAGCCGGACAGAGTGATCCATACAGCTCTGCGTGTCCAGAAAACTGTAATTGGAAGCACTTATTATCACATTTCACTTCAGACTAAGTACTTTTATTTTGACGTATTTCCCCCGATTAATCACCTGGAAGTACTCCTTATAGCTGCTGGCTTGTCATGTGATTAGGCAGGTCCCTCATGCCAGTGAGAACAAGAAGCACCAAGACTTCTGCTTTCCAATTTTTTCATTTATTTATTTTTGGTCAAAATAGAAAGTCCTGCGATTAAAGAGCCTTAAAGAACTGTATAATGATAGAAATCATTTACTTGGATTTAAACATTAACTACTGCACAATTAAATATTATGAAATATATAATTGTGTTATTTCACATTATACCACAAGGTTGGAAGAACATTATTGTATTGTGTGATTTTATAATTGTTTAAATACATAAGTTTACACATAACCTACCATGTTATGATGTTAAAATATAGAATATAGATGATATGTATGAAATTCCAAAGACATTTTTACAGTTTTTTTCAAGTATATATTAAATATATGAATAAATTTCAAAGATATCATACTTTTATGAAAGTGTATGAAACATTTCAATAACAGAACATTTACATATGCTCCATATTTTTAAAGTATCATTGAGTAAATATTTGAGAGATATAATGTTGATGAATGCTACAATAATTAAAAAAAAATTATGAACTTGTTTTTATCCCAAATCCAGAATTTTTGGACATCTTAATGTTTATAATTCAAAATTCTCATTTTTGTGGATTTTTTGTTACAGTTTTTTTCACAGTTATTTACAAGCATTTCTTGTAGCAATACCACATATTTTCAAAACTATTATGACAATGTTCAAAGCAGTTTATTTACTCAGCAAAACCTTCTGAATGCTGTGCAAAATGAAACAAAAGGCATGTTAACACCCCTCAATATTTCCATCAGATAATACACACATATCATATGTACAGCTCTCACTAATCACACTGCAATGATAAACAGAAAAACACCACTATCAGGATACATATGTGTGTATGGCAAGTATGTCAAGTACAGAGCAGTTGACAGAGAGAGGGTAGAAGAGGTTGAAGTGTTATTTCTTCTGTTTGTGCAGGTGCTGAAAGTTTATTCTCTGCTCTCCTTCAGGAATTTATAAGTGGATTAAAAAGAAATGTCTGGATCGGCATGACTGACAGCCATACAGAGGGAACCTGGAAGTGGGTGGACGGCACAACACTGACCACAGAGTAAGAGCAGAATCAACACTGTTACAGAGTGAAAGGCTGACCACAGAGCAAGAGCAGAATCAACACTGTTACAGAGATAGTGCTTACTGTAAAAGAGCAGAATCAACACTGTTACAGAGTAAAAGACTGACTACAGAGTAACACAGAGCAAGAGCAGAATCAACAGTTACAGAGATAGTGCTCATTGTAAAAGAGCAGAATCAACACTGTTACAGAGTGAAAGACTGACCACAGAGTAAGAGCAGAATCAACACTGTTACAGAGAGATAGCGATCACTGTGTAAGAGCAGAATCAACACTGTTACAGAGAGGTAATGATCACTGTGTAAGAGCAGTAGCTGTTTCTCTCCTCAGTGTGTCCTCACTTCCTTCTCTCTGTCCCTCCTGATGAAGGTGCATGTGTCTCATTCTCTGTGCTGCTGCTGCTTTCAGGTACTGGATGAGTGGAGAGCCTAATGATGCTGATTCTGGGGAGGACTGTGCAGAAAACCTTGTTACAGCGGACAATCGGAAAGGCTGGAATGATATGCCGTGCTCTGATAAACAGAACTGGATCTGTGAGAGAAAGGAGGTCCCTAACTGACACACACAGGGCTTTAATAATCACCAGCAGACTCCAACATAAACATCATTCCTCAGTGCAGTTTCCTCTGTGAATTAAGCTAAGATGTAAAAATGCCATCTTGGTTGGGTCTGTCTGAACCACCCTGTTCCTGCTGTATTCAGCTGAAGCTCACTGCTGCCCTCTACAGGACAATGTGGTAACAGGATTCATGGAGGTGGAGTATTGCACCACTGAATCCCTCCAAATGCATTTTTATCTACACTCTGAGTCTGCTTTTCTTTTTCTCATTTCATTTTTTTAATAATTATGTTTTGCTTCATATAATATTTCCTCATCACTGTTTACTTTGTTATCACTCTAAAATAACGGCATCTCAACAAAAAATTGGGGAAGCAGAAATGTCGGCTTTATCCTGATACTGGCCAATTTTGGCCAAAGTCTCCCACACCAGCTGATTCCTTTGTGCCTTATTGGGTCTAATGGAGTACCTTTACCTTTCTGCACTTCACATTAAATAAGTGGGCTTTTGTAAATCATTTTGCTTAGATAGAGAGATCAAAAACTATATGCTTAAATAGAGAGATCAAAAACTGTTTTACATAAGGGACAATATGCTATAAAATGTGTTTCAATATGGAATGAGACTCTAGGAATTATATTTCACAGCTAAAGCTCCATAAGGACTTGGTTTTGATCTTCTTTGCTCATTTCTTTTTCAGTTGTGCAGGTCACATCATCTCTTTACATAAAACATTAAATTAAATGACTAGAAATCAGAGTGCTGATTGACGCCATCATCTACGTTTAGCTCTAAATAGATACAGCGATATGCCGCTGAAGCCCTGTCTTTATCAGATTCAGAATTCACACAGGCTGCTCAGCAGGTCTGACAGGAGAATCACTATAGCTACACAAACCAGCAGTGGTCTTTCTGCTGACTAAATTTAAATGTCTTAACTGCATTTGAATAAGACAGTGGCAGGTAAATTAGGGTTACAGTTGGTAAATCAGTTTCTGGAATGCCAAACTCCTCGTCTGTCCCTGCAGACGGTGATTCATCCCTGACTGGTACCTTGATTGCCAAGCTTGGGCCCTCGTAATGGTGTGAAGTAAATTTTAATATTGTAAAATTTTAAGGTATCATTAATATTTTTCTACATACAGGACATAGCTAAGCCTCTGCAATGCTGAGTGAGCCAGATAAATCTCTCTCACTGCTGACATGAAATCTCTTTTTTTAAATAGACCAGGTTTTGGTCCTAATTGGAAGCTCCACTTGCTAGCCAGGTTGTAGCGCTGGTTTCCCCCATATTGCAGATAGCCAGGCATACAGCAGAGTGAGTGTTGAAGGAGGCAGACTTGTGTTTAACTGCCAGCTGTCAGTCCTGTCCTGCTGCCCTCCCCATCAGATGGTGAAATACAGCCTGCGATGGGGAGGTCTGCTAATGCTACAAGGCAGCTAGAGGAGGCAGCTAACTGGCTACAGTGTCTATAACAATACCATGGTAGCCTAGCGATGAGCTAGCTGGCCACTAAAGCGAGACATTGCAGCAGAACTGATTTGCCCTCTATTGGAGATGGTCAATATAGCTCATAGTTAGAAGGGATCCAGCTAGACAGCTAGCAAGATAAACAGCAGAGTTGATACAAGACAGCAGCATCAGGTTTAATTGAATTTCTTGCTGCCGGTGCTGCCACCTACAGGCAGCAGATGGAAACACAGCCTGCAGTGGTTAGGCCAGACTCATGCTGTATATGGCATCAGAGGAAGCAGCTCACCACAGACAGCAATGCAGAGAGAACGCAAGAGAGGAGAGGCAGCAGCTGACAAGATAAAGATGCAAGTTTCACTGGTCTGTGTGGGGGAGGGGGGATAACAGAGTGTCTCAGTCAGCCAGTCTGTTTACTCCACCTCGGCTTAAACCCTACGACTCGGGTTCAACCACGGCCGTGTCATCAGCCGACAAAACCGCAGGCAAACAGTGATGAGCAAACAGGCTTCATTCCCCTGGGGCGGGCTGGGATTGTCAGCAGGGTTTCCTCAACAGGTGCCTCTGAGTCACTCAGACAAGAGTCAGTGGCAGGAATAAGACATGTCTTTGACATGAATGTCCTGCAAGCCACTAAAGAGTCCACCTAAAGACTCCCATACACTGAGTCTTTCACGTCCTCCACTGACTCAGAACAATGATACACTTTAATTCTGCATTTCTCTTTCTGCCATGGTCTGATAAACATGTACTTCACACAGTGAATATTCCCTGAGAGCACTGGTAGGAATATTGGCTGTATAATTTGCTCAGTGACCTTAAATAGTATTGTAAGTTAAACTGGTTTACAGTCAGTGTAACCTGTTGTATCAGGAAACCATCTGGGCGATGCATTAGCCTAAACGTCACATTGTTCTTGCATTAGGAGAGAGATTGGAAATATCAGAGGCAGAGAGAAATAAGACACAGAGAGACAGATAAAGATGACAAAAATCAATATATGAAAAAGAAAATTCAGTGATAACCTTTCCTTGATCAAGGGAAATAATGCCCATGCAGTACAGAGCAAATAACTCATGAAACACAAACCATCAAAGATTGATCTGCCTCTGTAATCCAGTACATCCACTCAGTAGCAATCAACCTGTTACATTTCCAAGCCAGTTTGTAATTGCTTTTGGCAGTGGGTTAAAATACAGAAGCGTGCCTGGATAGTGTACAGAAATCAACCAGAATAGGGTTAGCATTGTTCAGCTGCAACTATGTGGAAATCCCCTTATTTTCAGTTCTCCGGGAAAACACCAGCGTCCCAGCATGCTTTGTATATTTCTCCGTGAGCCCAATCCCAGGAACCTCCTAGAGTTCCGCTGGCTCACTGCTGCCGTCAGAGTTTAAACTGGAAAATTTTCCCACATTAAGACAGGAAACGGACATGCCCAGGTTGCTTTAGACGGTATATTACAATACGCTCAAAAGTGTGCCTGGATTAATTCCAGAAAGCAGCAGTTTTTCAGAGTTAGGTCAGCGCTGTTCATCCATAGCCATGTGGAAGTTCCCTTTATTTCCAGTTCTCCAGGAAAACACCAATTTCAATATAATTATATCCCAGCATGCTTGGCATATTTCTCTGTAAAACCAATCCCAGGAACTTCCTAGAGTTCTGTTGACTCTCTGCTGCCGTCAGCTCCTCCAGGGACAGAGAGGCTTCCAGAGCCTGGAGCTCTGGCTCAGGAATGCTGGGAAACCCAGAGCCTGGAGCTCTGGCTCAGGAATGCTGGATGGACCCTGATGCAGCTCCTCCACTGCTTCCTCCACAGCTATCTGCTGCAGAGAGGTAAATGTGCAGAGGCTGCATCCGTTAGATTTAAACAGCGGTACCTCGCCTGAGTCAGTGCTAATACTGTGTTACTATTGATTACACTGTTGATGAAACTGAGGGGGCAGTTTCACCCGTAACTAGGTTCAGGCTAATTTGCTGTCACAGTGGGGTGTCGGTCAGGACACAGGAATCAGGTTCCGGGTTCAGGGTTTTATTGAGGATTTTGGAAGGTGTGTGTGGTTGTTTGAATGTGTGTGGTTTCTTTGGCACAGACGCACACAACAACAACACAATAGGCTTGGTCCTCAAGGGTTTGGTCTCCTCAGTTCTTCACTCAGCAGGTTTTAGTGTGGTACTGAGGTGGGGGAGGTCACCACTACTTTATATTGTCCCTATCCTTGGCCCTGTTGCAGTTCTTATTGGTGGCCGAAGGATACGGACAGGTCAGAGGGCAAATGGTGACCTGGGGGCCGTCCTTGGGGGTGCGCCTGTGCCTCGGGTTACCTGTGGGGGGTCCTGCTGATAAGGGGAGCAGCCGGACCAGTTTGGGCAGGTTACAACTGAGTTGTAAACAAGCGCCTGTAGGAGATGGGGGTGGTGTGCAAACAAAGACCAAGACACAGACAAAGACGAAAACATGTGGCCCTTTTCTACAGTTGATAATGCATTATGCTCATAGTTAAGGTGAAGGAACTGCATTCACTGTTGACTGTTAGAAACATCTTATTCAGTCAGATTGAAACCCGTTTTAAATGAACTTTCCTGTGAAACTCAAACACGTATTACTTTTTACATGTGCTGTCAATGCTGCAATTTTCACTTCAGGCCGTTCCAGGCCATTTTAATACAAGAAAGAATTATAATCTACTAACTTGTTCATCAATTAATCAAACCCAATGTGCGAATCAAGAATAAAATTAAAAGGTAAACAGTACACACAATGTAATATATTCTCAACACAACATGTTTATTACAGATTACAGATTAAAGAAAACAAACATTTTCTGACAAAATCATACACCTGTAAGAGATGTAGGCTTGCTACTTTTAATTTAAAGAATAAGAGATATCATAAATGAGTTTAAATTGATAAATTTTGGCACAGCAAGACAGGAAGCGGACCTGCTCAGGTGAGGCCCAGGTGAACAGGAAGCAGGGAAAGGCTTCTGGATGAGCTCTGACTGACTGAGATGAACACCAGACTGTCCCTGTGTTTATAGCACTGAGTGAGAGTGAGGATTCACATGCAGCTGCTAATGCCTGTAATCACATGAAGACATCATGGCTCATTCACTAGTTACCTTACACTAATAATATTCCCTCAGGTAACTCACACTAATAATATTCCCTCAGGTAACTCACACTAATAATATTCCCTCAGGTAACTTACATTGACATATATATTCCCTCAGGGATGTAGGGGTTACCAACATTCTTGGCCAGTGGTATAGATTACAATGAAAACAAATACAGTCAACAAATAAGTGTGGCTGTGTTTCCTTCATTAAGCTAATTTTTTCTATGATTATGTGTTTGACTGGTACTCAGAGCTGGATGATACTGGCCTTCTCTGTATGGAAGAGGCTGCACTCCAAAGCTGAGAGGAACACCAGCCTGTGAGGTCACTCTGTAAGATTCCTGAGATAATGAGGAGTTTCTGGACTTGCATCCATCAGGAGTTTCTATTTGTGTGCCTGTGTGAATGTGCTTTTATCTGTGTGTGTGTGTGTGTGTGTGTGTGTGTGTGTGTGTGTGTTTGTGTGTGCGTGTGTGTGTGTGTGTGCAGAGATGGGCACAAATACATCAAAAAGTATCTTGTTACAAATTGTTAAAAATTACAAATACTTGCTCATCAAATGTATCGAAATAAAATACAAAATACTGGTGTGAGAAAATGTATTTAATTAAAATACAAGTAATCTGTAATTTGAAAATACAAAAATACATACAATTAAACTGACCCTCCACAGACATAGAAAAGTCAGTAATAAAAAACGTTTCAGCAATAAAACTCAGTAACAAAAAATGTTTAAAAAATCCTTATCCTCAAGAGGATGGCGCAAGCTATTTTATTTCGCTGACAACAATGAAGATTAACCGCTATGAAAACGGCTAAATTTAGCTGTTAGAAAATTAATTTTGTTCTCAGGAACAAAAGTAGCTAGGCTGATTTATCGCTAATGAAGTCTTCCATATATGACTTGCCACAAGATGCCACTGTCCCAGGCTGTCTGAGCATGCCTGCGACGTTAGCTAGAATTCCACTAGTAAAATAGCAATTCACAAGTTCTAGAGCACAGCTATTTGCTAATTGCTCCATTCTTCTGTCTTATAATGACATTCAGTGAGCAATATGTGATAGTAGGCTAGCTAGATTCTTTTATATCATACACGAAACGTATCCACCATGGGCGGCGCCAGGGAGGGGCTTGGGGGTGCTGTAGCTACCCCTAGGATAGCCATAGCACCCCCCTAGCACCCCCAAGAAATTTCTGTGGTTCATTTAGAATGTTTAATTTTTAATGTGTGAATACTATAATTTATAATTTGAAAAATAAATAAATACATTAATAAATTTTTAGACTAAAAAACATAAAGCCAAAACAGGTGGTCTGATTCAGCCTTGTGTTTAACACAGAATGGCATTGTAACTGTCGCGGAGCGGGTACTGCGTATGTGCGCGTGGGTGTGTACGTGTGTCGGGGGTGTTGCGGTAGAATTTAAACTGTGGCGACGGGCACGTTAATGGGAAACCCTAAATTTCAGAGCACCCTCGCTGAAAAGGCAAGCGACCCCATAGCACCGGCAAAAGAAAATCTCTGACGCCGCCCCTGGTATCCACATTTGTGCTGTCGGTAAATGCAAATTAAGTTCGCATTGGTGTAATCCAGGGGTTCTCAAACTTTTTGGGGCCAGGGACCACTTACAGGGGAGAAAATTTTCCAAGGACCCCCTCATAATCGTAACACAGATTAAGCATATGCTTACTACCAGGGTGCGAAATACGGGGGGTCTCGGGGGACCGAGACCCCTTGATTGACACTTGAGACCCCCTGAAAGCCTCAACAGTAAATTTTTGGGGGGTATCTGGAAAATCTTTAAAAAATTTATTTGTCACTTGCAATTGTCACTAAAAATGTCTTTTAATCCTTAAAGACCAAGCCTGCATCCAAATTCACATCCCTTCTTCTCGGTTGAATTGCTCACGAAGTTTTCTTCCCTAATGATGCTAGCTGCTTGTCTATTCCACAAAGGGTTGGCGAGAAAAATCATTTTAAACTTACATCAAATTTAATCATAGTTACAATCTGCATACAGCTCTGCGTCCATCTCCACACCCATTACTCTTGTTTGAATTACTCATGAACTCGTCATTGCTAATATGGAACACATATCACAAGAAAGAGCGGAACCGGAGCTTTGTAACGATGCTAGTCACATATTTCTACATACCGAAGTAATCATGTTATTGAGGACAGATCAAAGTTCTGCAAAGTAATATCTTTACTAATTTCTTCACCCATTTTCACACTCCTGCTTCTCGGTTGAATAAGTCACGAAGTCCCTATCAAAATAATCAGAAATCAAAATAATATATCAATAAACAGCAGAACTTGCACTTTCCAATGATACTAGTTGTTTCTCTGTGCGACAAAGCGTTGTCGAGTAACCCGGTTTTGAAATCACAGCAAATTTCTGCATTGTGTCCAACATAGGGCTGGCATTACATCCCACTTTGTATGAATAATAGACACAAAATAATGTATTTGCTTTTCATTGCAATGATTCAAAAGTTGTGGTCAAACACCATCTCTCAGCGCCTCCCGTTTTGTTGTTTCTCCCGGGAAACTCCCATAATTTGCATGACAAACTTTATTATAATATTATAATAATATTATATAATATTATATAATAATATTATAATAATCGTCATACACGGATCCATAAGTTTTGTATGTTTGTCTGATGTTACCCTAGTTGTCAGATTGTCTAGGAAACACAATCTACACACACAATCCACACACTACTTATTTACTCATTTACGTACTGTACACCCCCCCCCCCCACCCCAACCGGGTATTTCGCACACTGCTTACTACCATTTGTACTTCAGACTTCAGAGCTGTAGTGAGAAACAGAAACACATTTCAATTTGAAGCATGTTAATACCACTTACATAAACAAAGGGTCGTTTTATTCAAATTGCATTTGGACCCAACTTGACAGCATTTAAACTTTTCAAGTAATTGATCTTATAATTGCCCTTATATTCCGGGTGCTTTGTGATCAGATGCCGCTTTAGCTTGGCTGGCTTCGTGGCTTCGTTCCCTAGCACCTGAAGACATATGAGTCGCAGTAGCTGTTTCTCTCCTCAATGTGTCCTCACTTCCTTCTCTCTGTCCCTCCTGATGAAGGTGCATGTGTCTCATTCTCTGTGCTGCTGCTGCTTTCAGGTACTGGATGAGTGGAGAGCCTAATGATGCTGATTCTGGGGAGGACTGTGCCGAAAACGCTGTTGTTCATTACTGGACTCATGGGTGTGAAGGCTGTCAGAGGAACAGGAATGATCTGTCCTACTCCAATAAACGGATTTGTCAGAGAGAGACCTGTCCCTAACAAACAGACAGACACACACACACACGCACACATGGGCAAACACACACACACACACACACACACACACACACACACACACACACACACACACACACACACATACACACGCACACGCACACAAACTCACACCCGCAAACATAAAGGCACATTCACACAGGCACACAAAAAAGTACGCAAATAACAACTACACATGCATGCAACTCCAGAAACTCACTTTGCACTTTTCATTCAAAGAGGGCCAGTATCATCCAACTCTGAGTGCCAGTCAAACACATAATCACATAAAAGATTTGAACAAAGTACATACAGTTACCCCAATTTGTATTTGCTTTCATTAGAGTGCATGAAAATGCACTCTATTGTTATCCGAATTTTTCTTATTCTTCTTTTTCTTCTTCTAACCAATTTTGTGCGTTTAATACAGCTTCAACCGTTTAACGTAGAAACTTCATTCAAACTGTGTTGCGTAGGTCTTACAAAGGACACTTATGCTATGTATTTTTTTATTTTTGTAACATTTATACTTTTTAAACTATTAATTAAAAACTATCAAAATTTTCCCCATAGACTTAACATTGGCATTTATGACATCACAATAGAGCCATTAAGCAATTAGAATCTTGTGGCAGCTGTTCTGACCACCTACATCTGTTTGATGTCGGCCTATATACTTTTATCTATGTAAAATTAGACTGTTTGCATTTTCATGCACTCGTAATTCCCTGGAATTACATTCTCTAGTTATAACCTATTCCACTGCCCAAGCCTGTTGCCTGACACATATTTATTGCTTTTTTCTGTATGTGCTATTATTAGGGTTGTCAAATAACGCGTTAATTTAGATTAATTATAGAAAAAAAAATGCGTCAAAAAATTAACGCAGATTAGTCGAACTCTATGATGCCTCGTGACCCCCCATACGTCACTGTGAATTTTAGCATTTATCAAACCCAACTGCAGGCTAGGTTCTTTTATATCATACACGGAAACGTATCCACATTTGCGCTGTAAATGGGATATAAGTTCGCATTGGTGTAATCAACGATTGCATTGGAACATCTGTAAAGCGGAGTGATACCTGTATAGTTAAAAGTGCCAGTGCTGTTATACTGAATATCAGAACTCATGGAATGCCTCTTGTCCAAGTTAGTCTAGCCCTAGTTGTTATTATTATTTTGCCTAAAGGTACTGCATAAGTATAAAAATTGATTGCATTCTCTTTGTCAGCAACAGACAGCACATGAATAGATTAAGAGATTAGCACATGACAACCATGAAGATTTCAATGCATTTTCACTGAAAGGAAATATAGCGATAACATTATTGAACTTTTTTGTGAAAAATAGTAATAACTTTCTTGAACTTTTATTTTAGGAAGCATGAGCACCAAGCACATGGCTGTGTATTTCTCTATTCAGCACATGTATGACAGGATGTCAGCTGACATGTACAGCACCTTTACTGCATTATGACTCCGTCCCTGACCCCTGCACTGACTCCGCCCCTGACCCCTGCACTGACTCCGCCCCTGATTCCATTCCCTGCCAGAAAACAATGCTCTCCTGCAAGTCAAAAAAGAGTCAAAAAAAACAAAAAAACCTTTTTTTTTCGAGCATAAGCACACACATTCTCTCTTTCTCACCCTGTGTGTGTGTGCATGCGTGCAAGAAATGTCAAGTTTATTTTGTCTGAAATGGTGCGTTTCTTGCAGGAAAACCTCCCAAGGGAAACATAAGCAGGGGTGGGGTAGGGGAAGGGGCAAAGCTGCAAATGCACAAGAAAGATTTCATTCAAGCCTAAGCACACACAGTCTCTCTTTCACTCTGTGTGTGTGTGTGTGTGTGTGTGTGAGTGTGTGTGAGTGTGTGTGTGTGTGTGTGTGTGTGTGTGTGTGTGTGTGTGTGTGTGTGTGTGTGTGTGTGTGTGTGTGTGTGTGTGTGTGTGTGTGTGAGTGTGTGTGTGTGTGAGAGAGAAATGGTGATGGTTTCCTTATATAGCAGATTCCACTGTCTGTAAACCAGTTTAACTTACAATGATATTTAAGGCCACAGAGCAAATCATATGGACTATATTCCTACCAGTGCTCTCAGTTACCCCACCCCATCCTGCAAACACACCCACAGACGCCCACACACTCCCCCTGTTCCCAGTGGCGGTGGGTGAGCTGGAAACAGGGAAAGCCCGAACACTACCTTTAAATCTATCATTACTTTCAACCTGTTCCCCTTTATCCTCTTTGATTGACAATAAAACAAATAATTCACAACAACAAACAATTGTGTAATTAGAATAAATGATTATGCTCGAGAAACAGTGCAGATTGCCAGTAGTTTGTGTGCTTGTGAAAGCTACAACGTGAGATTGTTTAACAAGGATGGCATTTATCAATTTAAATTACTTTAAATGCTCATGACACATCACAGCTTTTGTGAGGTCTGTGTTCTAAATGTTATTGTTATTGACTGCAGTCAACCTAATAAAAGTTTATTCTCAGTAATTTAAATCGATTCAACTAAATTTAGCTCCGTTTTGTAATTTGAATTTTGTAACACAAGAAAGCTATAATGTGAAACATTTAAGAGAAAGCTTTGGGATTACTTGCCACTTAATTATTCAAATTGCCATCCTTGTTAATTAAATCATCTCATGCTGTAGCTTTCGCAATAGCACACAAATTTCAGACAATCTGTGGTGTTTCATGAGCATAATCATTCATTCTAATTACGTGATTGGTGTTGATTATTCTGTGAATTACGTGTTTTATTGTTAACCAAGGAGGATGAAGGGGAACAGGTTGAAAGCAGTGATAGACTTAAAGGTAGTGTTCGGGCTTCCCCTGTTTCCAGCTCACCCGCCGCCACTGCCTGTTCCCCCTCCAGTGGAACCTGAATCTTTAATTGCTGATGAAGTACAGAAAGGTAATTCCCATGGTTCTGCGAAACAATGAAAAGCATGAATCACCCCCATATCTGGGGGTGATTCATTGCTCTTGCTGTGTCAGCTTCCTGTCTTAGATAAAGTTTAAATACAACAGTTTCAGCACAGCACAGTGGAGACACATCACAGAACACACAGACCGCAGATTCAGCATCTGGACCATGGGGATGGGTGACTTTTTCCACACCCACACATACAACATGCAGTTAAATGAAACAAGAACCAAAGAGGAGCAGAACCCAGGAGATCAACACTTGGGTAAGAAACCACACATACATGCACACACAAATGTTTTTGAAATATATGTAAAAAGTATTTAATTGTATATATATTTCCAACCCTGCTTGCAGAAGAATACAGGTGTATAGTTCTAGCAGCACAGTAATCTGATCAGAAAGACATAAACCATGCATGACCGAAATCCTTTTAATGGGTCAGTCAACCAACATCTACTCATTTACTTTTTAAAATAAATAATTAATACATTTCCTTATGCTTCTTTGCAATGGTGCTTTTAAATAATCTGTGTATTGTTTGTTGGAAATATCACTGCATCTCAAAACCACAGATGCTTGTTTGTTAATCAAACTGAGGCAGCTGAAAAGAATTGATTGAAAGGGAAAAAGTGAGGTGAGAGAACTCTGCATCAGTACAGCAGACACGGAAATCAAAGGAACAGCAAATGAACTCCAGTTCAATGTGAAACTATTTTTTATGTCTGTTAAAAATGGAATGTTGGAGAAAGAATATTTATTACAAACAATGGGATAACGGCACCGGTTAGTGAGCACCTGCTACAGCAGTCTGAATACCAGGCCAGACCATAGGAAGCCACTGGGGTAAGCAAACATGAGCTTCAGGCAGGACCGGGTGCACTTCAAGGCACCGACTGGTCCAGGCACATATGTTATCACAGCATGCAGTGAGGAAACCCCAAAAAAGGCTCTTCCTATAGGACTGGCTGTGCTCACTCTGCTGTCCGCCGCTGTGAACGGAGGGACCGAACCGCGGACACATTCACCCGCGGCGCTGCAGCGCGAATCTGAAAATAAAGCAGAACAAATATCTAAAATGAGAAACAAAACATTACTCGGCTTTATTATTCTCACATAATTGCAAACAAAAAAATACAAGTTAGAAGGATAAAATAATTAATATAAAACGAGAGCACCTCACCACTCGCTGGGTAGCATAAGCTCCGTCTCCAAGCCGTTTGCTCGCTGTAACCGCAACTCCTGCGCACCGAGATGGACATGAGCTAAAGTACCTGCGTACAGGTAGAAACACACGCACATTACGCTTCGTTGCATATGGTCGCTTCATCTGATTTACCGAAATACTAGTACGTTATACTGCTTCAAGACGCCAAAAACCCACAGATACCCGCAATAATAAATCTTATCGTTAGCGCCATATGAAGCAAACGTATCCTACCTTCTCACCGCTGCTACACGCTACGAACAACTAACGGGAGCCCAACCAGGTGATCGTTCACCTCAGACCTGCCCCAACAGATGTATTAAGGAGCAAGGAGGCGGGCAATTTCAGATAATACTGATTTTATTTATTTATTCATTTATTTATTTAAAAGACATACAGTAGACATACATATAAACATAGCACATAAACAACAATTAGAAAAAAAAAAAAACAGTCAACAGGGCAGGGTAGATGTGTGTGTGTGTGTGTGTGTGTGCGCGTGCGTCTGGGTGCGCGCGTGCATTTTTTCGTGTGAACGCGAATGTCAGTACATATGTGTAATCGAGTAGCAGCAGTGCTGATTACAACCATAGATGGGCACAAATACATCAAAAAGTATCTTGTTACAAATTACAAATACTTGCTCATCAAAGTATCAAAATAAAATACAAAACACTGGTGTTAGAAAATGTATTTAATTAAAATACAAGTAATCTGTAATTTGAAAATACAAAAATACATATAATTAAACTGACCCTCCAGAGACATAGAAAAGTCAGTAATAAAAAATGTTTCAGCAATAAAACTCAGTAACAAAAAATGTTATCCTTATCCTCAGCTCAGTTGTCAGCTATTCCGCTGACAACAATGAAGATTAACCGCTATAAAAACGCCTAAATTTAGCTATTAGAAATTAATTTTGTCGTCAGGAACAAAAGTAGCTAGCCTGATTTATCGCTAATGAAGTCTTACATTTATGACTAACCATAAGATGCCACTGTCCCAGGCTGCCTGAGCATGCCTGTGGCGTTAGCTAGAATGCCACTTGCAAGCTATTTGCTAATTGCTCTATTCTTCTGTCCTATAATGACATTCAGTGAGCAATATCTGACAGTATATTTTCCTACATACTTTACCTTGAGGCAATTTGCACCGAGCACCAAAGCAGCTTCTTCCTTGGGTTACTGGTCATGACGAAAACAAACAGTTCACAACGAGGATGTGCCACGTGATTTACTTGCATCAAGCCAAAGACTGAGATATGCTATATTTAGTAGTCCTATAGTAAGCCTGATGATGAAAGTTCTTGTCTTATTTGAGAATAAAATGACATATTTGATTAAGTATTTTAAGTATTTTAGATAGTTTAGACATTGTATTTTGTAAATATATTTTCTATATATTCGATATATTTATATATCTTTGTATTTTCTAAATAACAAAGTATTTTGTTACAAATTACATCTGATTATTTTCCTTCCAGCAAAATACAAATTACAAAATATTCAAAAGTAATTATATACATATTTTAAATACATTTAATTGAAATACTGCCCATCTCTCACTACAACTGGTGAAAAAGATCAGTTATGAGATCAGTATAGATTGTAGTAAGTGATACATCGCTCCCATATTTCTAGGAAGATTCTGGATTTATTTTTGACAATCATGATTGATCTCTCCATTTGGAATTGGTCAAACATTAAGGAGGTCCACTGCACCAAAGATATTAAGATAAAAGATGTTAAGATAACTTTTTTTGCAATGACCAATGAAAGTAGAATTATCTTCTCTGTGGTTCTCATGGCAATCTGCAGATTGCTAAAGTTTCCAAGGAGACATAATGTTGAATCAAGGGGTAAATTGAGACCAGTGATGCCAGATAAAGTGGAGATAATCTGTGCCCAAAATTGCAATACAGGGTGGCACTGCCAGAAAGCATGCAGATAATTGTCGGCTAATACTGATTGACACCTCGGTCCCAGGGCTGCACTATGGAGCATTTTCCGTTTGATAACATCAGCTTGATTTGGGAGTGGCTTTTATGTATTCCATTTCATGATGGAGGCCACAAATGACCTTCAGTTAGTGTCAGACCCCTGTCTTTGCTCCTCAAACAAAAAACCTGACATATACAATCACTAGCTAGCAGCCATTTTAAAATGGATATCCCTCAGCCTCCTGCATTTAAAAGACTTTCCACTGCTGTGTCTCCATCTGTATGTCATGCATTAATGGTTAGGTTTAGAGAAACACTTAATCTTTAGTGATGCAGGTGTCTGTGTGGATCTGAATCTGCAGGGAGAAGATTCTACAGATGGACTGCAGTGTGTCTGGGGCTGCTGTGTGTTCTGCTACTGACCGCCATCACGCTGCTCTGTATCCACTGTGAGTTTAGCAGGTGCTGCTTCTTACTAGTCTGCAGTCATTGGGTCAGTGAGTGAGCTCATGCTGTCAGTGTGTATGATTCAGTAAAGTGCACTGTGGTTTTCCCTTCCTCTGCAGATAACGGAGTGGTAAACGAAACCATGGAGACCCTGTCACTCCTTACAGCCAACTGCACTGCAGAGAGACACCAGTTAGAGACCAGTAACACCATCCTTAAAGCAGAGAGAGACCATACAGAGACGATTTACACGATTCTTAAAGCAGTGAGAGACCACTTAGAGACCAATAACACCATCCTTGAAGCAGAGAAAGACCAGTTGGAGACCAGTTACACCATTCTTATAACAGAGAGAGACAAGTTAGAGATCAGTAACACTGTTCTTAAAGCAGTGAGAGACCAGCTAGAGACCAGTAACACCATCCTTAAAGCAGAGAGAGACCAGTTAGAGACCATTTACACCATTGTTAAAACAGAGAGAGACCGGTTAGAGACCAATAACACTGTTCTTAAAGCAGAGAGAGACCAGTTACAGACCAGTAATACCATCCTAAAAGCAGAAAGAGACCAGTTAGATACCAATAACACCATTCTTAAAACAGAGAGAGACCAGTTAGAGACCATTTACACCATTCTTAAAACAGAGAGAGACCGGTTAGAGACCAATAACTCTGTTCTTAAAGCAGAGAGAGACCAGTTACAGACCAGTAATACCATCCTTAAAGCAGAGAGAGACCAGATAGAGAGTGAGAGAAACAGGCTCCAGAGGAGGATAGGTGAGTTAAATAAGATGAAATGACCTCTCAATGTCAAACACTTATGAGTTAAACGTTGTGAGTTATAATGTGTGTGTGTGTGTGAGAGAGAGAGAGAGAGTGTGTGCGTGTGTTTAATGTGATTGTGTACAGGTGAGCAGTGAGACAGCTTCTGTTGTGTGTGTTCCAGAACAAACCTGTTCCCAAGGCTGGAGAGAGTTCAACTCCAGGTGTTACTACATCTCCACTGAGAAAAAGACATGGAGTGACAGCCGACAAGACTGCAGAAAGAGAGGAGCTGACCTGGTGATCATTACCAGCAGAGAGGAACAGGTGAGAGAGAGAGAGGAGCTGACCTGGTGATCATTACCAGCAGAGAGGAACAGGTGAGAGAGAGAGGAGCTGACCTGGTGATCATTACCAGCAGAGAGGAACAGGTGAGAGAGAGAGAGAGGAGCTGACCTGGTGATCATTAACAGGTGAGCGAGAGACAGAGAAAGACAGACAGGGGCAGGGCAGCTATTCCACTCCATTACATTACATTACTTCATTTAGCAGACGCTCTTACCCAGAGCGACTCACAAATAAGTTCATCACTATGCTAAGAGTAGATATCGCAAAGTATTGCAAGAGATCAATAAAATACAAAGTTAAGTGCTAGGCTAGTGTACACTGGCTTTTTTTATAATGAAAATAGCATGGGGCAACACGGTGGCTCAGTGGTTAGCACTGTTGCCTCACAGCAAGAAGGGCCTGGGTTCGAATCCTGGCTGTCCCAGGTCCTTTCTGTGTGGAGTTTGCATGTTCTCCCCGTGTTTGCGTGGGTTTCCTCTGGGCGCTCCGGTTTCCTCCCACCATCAAAAAAAGACATGCATGTAAGGGTCAATACTCCTGTCAGTGCCCTTGACCAAGGCACTGGCAAAAAGAACTGGAGGTGGTCCCTGGGCGCTGCACTGTGGCTGCCCACTGCTCCTGGCTCCTGGTGTGTGTGTGCTCACTGCTGGTGTGTGTGTGCTCACGGCTCACTGTGTGTGTAGGATGGGTCAAACGCAGAGGATGAATTTCCCCATGAGGGATCAATAAAGTATATGATTATTATTATTATTATTATTATTATTAGCAATTGATAGGATAGATAGACATAGATAGGGGGGAAGGTGGGCTACAGATACAGCATGAACAGGTGAAATTTTATGTTTTTCTTAAAACTCTCTTGGGTGGGGCTGTAGCTGTAATCAGTGCTGGTATAGGGGATAAAGGGGATATCAGTGCTGGTATAGGGAAGGAGGGAGAGCCAGTTTACCCCCTTCACTCCACTCTCAGGAATCCTGTCATTTCTCAGGTGCCTGCCAGCTGCTCAGACGATGTCATTGGAGTGGCAGCTATCCTCCAATGAGCATCAAGTCTGATGTAGCACACTGTGTGACTGTAAAAAGTAGATGAGTGTATGAAGCACCATCCTCCTTAGAGGCACAGAGGTGTGAATCGCTGGCAGGTGAGGATGATGATACCTGACGCAGCTGAGAAACAGTATGTTTACGGCTCCAGTTCATGATCATGCTTTGACTGCACACTGCATGAGTGTTACTCTGATAAAGCTCAACAAAACTGAAGTGCTGAGAAAAAGATGAACAAATGCATAGAGGAAGTGATGTAAAGAGAGTAAATTGGAAAGAGAGCGAGAGTGGGATGGATCGAACATTTATTTCTGCTGGTTGTTCGGGTGCTGAACCTGTATTCTCTGCTCTCCTTCAGGAATTCCTCCAGGGACTCAATAAACGTGCCTGGATCGGCCTGACTGACAGCAATAGAGAGGGAACCTGGAAGTGGGTGGACGGCACAACACTGACTACAGAGTAAGAGCAGATTCAGCACTGTTTCAGAGAGTGAAAAGACTGACCACAGAGTAAGAGCAGATTCAACACTGTTACAGAGAGGTTGTGATCACTGTGTAAGAGCAGTAGCTGTTTCTCTCCTCAGTGTGTCCTCACTTCCTTCTCTCTGTCCCTCCTGATGAAGGTGCATGTGTCTCATTCTCTGTGCTGCTGCTGCTTTCAGGTACTGGACGCGTGGAGAGCCTAATGATGAGAATAATGAGGACTGTGTTGAGATCCGTCAGGGAGGCTGGAATGATTTACATTGTTCCATCCAATGGAACTGGATCTGTGAGAGAATGGATGTCCCTAACTGATACGCACAGGACATTAATAATC
Source organism: Megalops atlanticus (assembly GCA_019176425.1). NCBI lineage: Eukaryota > Metazoa > Chordata > Actinopteri > Elopiformes > Megalopidae > Megalops > Megalops atlanticus. The sequence continues at coordinate 864,862 of CM032894.1, forward strand.
ACCAGCAGACTCCAACACAAACATTCCCCACTGTATTTTCCTCTGTGAATCAAGCTAATATGTAAAAATGCCATCTTGGTCGGGTGTGTCTGAACCACCCTGTTCCTGCTGTATTCGGCTGAAGCTCACTGCTGCCCTCTACAGGACAATGTAGTAACATGATTCATGGAGGTGGAGCATTGCACCACTGAATCCCTTCTAATGCATTTTCATCTATGGGTCATGGGTCTAATGGAGTACCTTCACCTTTCTGCTCTTCACATTAAATAAGTGGGCTTTTGTAAATCATTTTGCTTAGAGAGATCAAAACCTGTTTTACGTAAGGGACAATATGCGATATGTAATGTCAACATGGAATGAGGCTCTAAGAATTATATATCACAGCTGATGCTCCATAAGAACTCTAGAAATCCCCCCCCCTCAGAGTTCCCCCCCTCACAGTCCCCCATCTACACTCTGAGTATGCTTTCCCTTTTCTTATTTCATAGTTTTTATAATTATGTTTTCCTTTTTATAATATTTCCTTGTCACTGTTTACTTTGTTATCACTGTTTTACATAAGGGACAATATGCTATAAAATGTGTGTCAATATGAAATGAGGCTGTAAGAATGATATATCACAGCTGAAGTTCCATAAGAGATCCCCCTCCCCCAGAGTCCCCCCTTCAGTCAGCTGACTCCAGCTGCTGAAGATTTCTGCACCAGGGCAGCTAGATGCTGGTGGATGTGAATTTCCCTGTTTGGAAGATGAAATTAGTTGAATTTCTTGAGCAGCAGAAGATGTTCCCTGGAGGCTGTGTTACTGGCCTGCATTCTTCATCTCAGCAAGACTTCATTCCAGGCTGTTCACCAACCCCAAACCCTCCCTTTCTTAAATGCATCAGGGAGAGGATATGATGATACAGGCCAGCTGTTGTTATCTCGGGGTGTGAATATATCAGCAATATTTCAACATGAATGCTTCATTCATTTTATTTTGTTTGTGTCTCTTTCATAGCTTTCAGCCCCTTTCTTTAATGTAATGGGAAGACAGAGAAAAAAAACAGAGAGAAAGCAAATAAATATGGGAAACTCCAGACAATATCCAGCGTCCTTCTTTCACAACCCCAGAGGTCCTCAAAACAGGAAACACACACAGCTACATTCCTGATTCTGTGTTATCATACTCACTCATGTTCCTCAGTCTCTCCCAGCCCACCTACTCCCACAGAGCACTGCCAGTGAGCTGGGAAACGGTAACGGACTGAAGCCAAAGTGTAAAGAAGCGTAAACATC